>JANHFR010002396.1:50550-64952 GCA_032468015.1 Mimophis mahfalensis | reverse complement strand
TTCGGGTATTTGAATATGAAGACGTGGGAAAATACCCGAACAAAGCATAATGCCATATATATATACATACATACACACACACACACACACACACATACATACATATACATACACATACACATACATACACACACACACGTATGTGTGTGTGTGTATAAATGATCAGCATCTCAGAATCATTTGTCTGTTAAAAAAGGATATGTTATATTTCCCAAAGTCTGCTTTAACTTCTTCATAACCTATAATTTATGAACAATTTTCAAGGCACACAAGAGTGTTTTGCAGTTATTCAAATAGATGGTTCCTTCTAAGTGAGATGATAAAGATTTCATATACAGAAACAGATTGGTTTAAATATTTTGACAATATTCACTCAGCTACTATATTGTTATCAATTGAAAGAAAAATAAACTGAGAATGTCAAAAAAATTATGAGTGTACACCATTAAATCTGCCAAAATAATGCAGTTAATGCCCAATACATCTTTAGAAGTTTATAAACATTTTCCAAATCTCAGGTTTGTAAATTAAAGTTTCACAAACAATTATAATTAATAAGTAATGCAGGCTACCTATACTTATATATTTGGATGAAAAAATGTTGGTCAAGTATAATCAAAATGAGTTTCTCATTTCTTTATGTAAAATGAAATGTACAGCTTTATGCTGTGGTCAGAATCCCAAATCCTTACTAATTAAATGCTACATTTTCAGTTACTCTTTCAAATGGTAGTTTGTTCTAGCAGTAAAGTACTTCAGTGATGTGTCTTAGTTGGTGTGGATACTCTGAAGAGAATGCAGGAATAGATACCTCCCCACTGTGGAGGCAGTGAAATAGGAATACTTTAGTGCTAGAGAAAGTGACTGCACTTTGTGGAGGTATATAGATGCAGATAGGAAGAAGATAGCAAGACTGAACTTCAAACACTTTAAAAAAAATTGACTGTATTGTCAAATAGGAAAAAAATCATCCAAGATAATTGTGTTGATAATAGTGTTTGTAGGGTCCTTGGTGCTCTCTGAGCTTGTTTTCTTATAGAGGTTTCATTACCAACCTAGGCAACATCAGCAGTGCTAGAAGGGAGTAAGTTTTGCTATATATTTATATACAAGTGGCCCTTGTAGCACTGCTGATGTTACCCAAATTGGGTAATGAAATGTCTTGAAGAAAACAACCAAGCTGAAATAGGACCCTAGAGTTCAACCCTGAGATATGAATATTTTCTTCTATTGATACTTGTGTTTTTCTAATTATGGATCACCCCAAGCAAATAATAGTACTATTGGGCAATTATTTATCTTCCATCCAAGGTATAAAAGAGAAATGAAATAATGCTTTCATCAGGACCAGATATGTGATCCAGTGACATTAAGCACTTCATCCATTCTGATTTCTGCAAGAAAGCTAATTTACTACCACACTGAGGACAAAACAAATATTCCAGCCTCTGATCACATATTCTGGTGTGCACATTTTGAGATATGCAAGGGAAAATTGGGCCAACATATCATTCACATTAAGACAAATTAGAATTCCTGATTTCTACTCCATTGAATATTAAAGTTACTATACATAATCTAAGAGTTTAAAAAAGCACCTGGATTTTTAGTAATTACCAGTAGCTAAAAAAAACCCCAAAGCAAATATAATCTGTTTAACATCAATGACTACTGAAGAAAAAGAAAGAAAGAGATGGTGGCATGTCTTTGTATGATGGAACACTGATATATTCAAGATAAATTATCTGTAACCCCCATGCTCCAGCAAGTTTATATAAAAGGTCAAGGATTATATAGGTATATACTGCCATCAAGATTAAGGATGAGGTTGACAAGCCCACAGTACACAAAATCTTACAATTAGCTGAAAAAAACAAAAACAATTCTATTAGAGTGCCCAAATGAGAGGAATAGTTGTTGGGCAGCGGTGCCATGAATTGTTCATGCTTGTACTATGTTCCCTAGTACTCTTCAAGCTTCAAATTCCTTCTCACCGCATAAAAACACAGTTCCTGAGTAATACTTTGACCAAACTAGGTAAAACCTACTTAGCTACAACCAATAAAGATATGCAAAATCTTAGTGCACCTAGCGTCACAAAATTACCAGGTCAAATAGCACCCTACAATATGGCTGCTGTTAGCATTACATTAGACCAAAAGTCTGGGAGAAATCTAATTGTGTATAGAAATCTAAATCTAAATTAGTGTTTAGACTAAATCTGAAAATTTAAATCTAAACTAATCTAGCAAGATGCAAAGTGATCTTTGCTTCTCTATATACATAGTTTGTTTCTATGATAATCTTTTGAACTGAAACTAAGACTATATTATACATTTCCCAATTTAAAAGATGATTTTTTAAAAATATAGATAGACAGATATAGATATATAGATATAGATATAATTATAGACTAGGCACATAGGTATATTTGGTGTGGCACCGTGCCTTCAGATAATATTCCATCCAAAGCAAGTTGAACACATATCTTTGCACAGAAAAAACATTCCACAGATTTACATTTGCTGTTTCAAAATAATAAAATGTACTTGAGTTGAACAGTGTACCTGAAATAATCTAGTTTGCAGAAAATGTCTTTGTCTTTGATATAGCAACTGGTATGCCTTCCTAAAGAGGTCCTGCAAACACTGCAGGAAAGGCAGCGTACATGCCAGCACATATCATTTACCTAGAAAGGAAAAAGAAAATCTGACATCAGTTATTTGGGTAATGTATGAAACAAGAATGAATAGTGTAAAACGATTTTTTAAAAAGGTCTAATTTTGCACATGTTTGAAAAGATAAAACTGAGTTCCCGACTCTGTGGTTCTGTTGAGAATGAGTTATAAGGTTTGAACATAGTCATATGTACAAGTTATTTTAGGATTTGAAATAAATGTTTATGTTTAGTAAATAATTATAAGAGGAGTAGAGTGGCTGATACAATTACAGACAGACTTAATTCAGAATGGTATCATGTAAAATTATGTCAGCATGAATCTCTAATTCATAAACTTTGAATGTATAACAACTATGGCAATTACCACTTGGTGAAATTTACCACTGATATCTCACATCTTAAATTGTCCCACTACATCAGGCTATAAACTGAAATATGTTCCAGTAGAGACATGCAATTTTTGTATATTTTCATGTAGAAAAGTAAAATCATATATCCGAAAAGACACGTATAGAATTGCAGTGTCTAATCCTGGATAAGGCAGTTACGATAGACCACAGAGGTTGGAAACATGTTTTATATAATTGAAATAGACCAAATTTTAGCACATTTAGACATGTATTAAGAGAATACAGGAGGGTTTTTTCTCTATCATTAGTTTTAAAACATTCTTAATTTATGACAGTAAGTCCAGAACATAGGGGCATGTTCTGCCGTGACATCTTTATTGAAAATATGAGCTATTTTTGCAGTCAAAACTATACATTTTATGAATATTAAGATACAATTTGATGTAAGTATAAGGTAAGTCTACTTTTCTTTGGATTGTCAAAAATAATAAAATTGCCTTAGTAAGATGTTATGAATGGTTTGTCAGTAATGCTATACTTTCAATAAGCAAAAATTATTTTTTTTTTTTTACCCACTCTGTATAATTTCTTAGAATTGAATTTCTGAAGTGTCTTTGAGCCTAAATTAAAATGTCAGCATACTACACTCAGGTTTGGTAAAATAATATAAATATAACAATATATAAATAATATTGCCTAAATTTCAAAACAAATTAAAATCAACATTAATGATGTGGAGTGAAATTGACTGCTAACGGGACAAATAAGTTTTTTGATATGTTGTTTTTGATATTATAGTACAATAGTTTAAAGTTACAATATTAAGAATTGGAAAATAGTTATACAACTTTCTGAATGTTTGGACTCTTAAGTTTTATAGCTAAAAATACCAACCACCCCATTAGAAATAAAAAAAATCTTAAGATTTCTTTGGTACAGCCAGCAGTTCAGAAATAAAAATATGTAGGAGCCAGAGAAAGTTAATAATATTCATATATTTAGTGCTCTTTACAAGTTTATAATTGAATTTCAATTTTCAAGAACTGCTTTACCCAACATCCATGTGTTTGATAATTTCCAGAACACTGGCTTTAAAGTTTTGGCACTGCATGCAACACATTAGGAAAGTTTGGTTTGTAGTTAAACAATAATAAATGGTTCTTTTGTTTACAGCAAATCAGCTCCTGTCATGTATTTCCCAAATTCAGTTTTTTTTTAACTATGAGTAAATGAGAACACTTCAAAAACCTCTGCAATAATTGTCCCTGAATATACTGTCTATTAGTTATTAAGAAGACAATGATTTTGGTTAAGAAAAACAGACCCAAGCAGAGGCCTAACATCATTGGATGGTTTCACTGTATGTCATCTCAATAAAATAAGTCCATATGCTTTTTAAGAACTCATGTCTATGATCAATGTGGTTTGAGTCCCTTACAGAGTTTAGTTATTTGCTTTTCAGTTGCTCTGGCAAGCTTTTAAATGTAGCAGTTATTATTCATTTATTTAATACCAAGGTATTCTAAGTCCAGTTTGAAGACTTAGGCTAAGATGTCCAGCAGCAAATGAAACACATTGGTTTTTGTTTTTGTTTTGTTTTGTCTTGTTTTTTGAGAGAGAGAGAACAGAAATATCAGCTTCTCTTACTCAACAACTTCATGGGGCTAAAAAGCAAATAAATAAATAAATAAATATAAAAATAGCTTATTTTAGCCTTAGCCTTATCAGCAGAGAATTAAAAGAATTTAATTCTTGGAAAGTGACATTTCACAAATACACATATGCAAACATTATATTTACAAATAAAGATTTAAAATCACTGCACCTATAATTATAGAATGTGATGAGAAGATTCTGTTTTACAACAAACAAGTGAAATCAACAATCTTTACTATATCTTAATGCATATTATCCCTGAACCCATTCAAAGTTTAAGTTTAAATATTAAAATTAACATAAAGTATTGTGGCTTGCCTTTTAAGAGTGTACTGCCCTAACATTCCTAAATTAATAGTGACCAAATATGCACATTAATTCAAGAGTGTTATGTTATTTCTGAAAGGCCAAAGAAGATGACATTCTGCCAAGTTTCATAGAGCTATTTTTAGTTGAATTTAATTTTCTTACCTTTAAATATTAATTCTGGTTGATAGCAACCTGAATTAAGCTCACCTGATGTGGTCCATTAAAACAAAGAAAGCAGAAGGCACGATTTGAAAATATTTGGAATGACATCCAGGCTATTTTTCCGAATTAATCCCAAAGATATTTTATAATTGAAAACCATTTGAAAACTGAGTTTCTCTTTGTGATAACTTGCCACTGCTCATCTATTATAATGAAAGGGAATTACTTCAGCAATACTTTTTCTTTCCAAACATAGTGTTTATTCTAACTTTTCTTGTGTGCAACAAACAACTGCTATCTGTTGCAACAAAGTCTGGAGACAACTTTAAAGTCGAACAAATGTATCCACCAGGAAGAGTCCCAAAAACCTGCAATCTTTATTCATCTACAAAAGTAAGGATAGCTTTCCCCCACTATTCTTGCACACAAGATAAGCAATATTCGAAAAGGCTGTTTCTGTTCCAGTCTTAAGCCATTTCTTCTCCCAGACGGAGAAGTTTATTTAGCTTATGCTGCAGCTCCCTTTCCAGAAAATTACTACTATGCCAAGGGCTGAAGACTTCTCATTCACAGGCCCAGTGTTTGCTCACCTTCAGTAGGTATTTGTCCACAATCTCTAGACCACAACTATTACAAATGCATTTGCTGGAGCCGCAGCTGCCCGAGCCAGAAGCCAGGGAACGGGGCGAAGAGGAGGGCGACAGCGGCGTGGAAGAAGAGCAAGAATCCTCATCAGCCACCACCTCTGGACTCACCTGCCACAGAGACACAAGCACAGGTATGTCATCAGGGAGACTCAGTTCCCTTTTTTCCTCCCTTCAATCCGGGTCTTGGGGGCAAAGGCTCTTTGGAAGTCTTTCCCCGCTCGGATCTACACACCCGATTGGCGACATGTCTGTGGAGATTCTCAGCCACCCAGGGCATGATTGTCCTAAAGGTGCTTTTTCTTTTCCAAGAGGCAACTCGGACTTTCTTTGGGGGTTTTTCTCTGAAGACGTTTCCCTTCCCATCCAAGAACCGAAGAAGCTCCTTGGAGGAGAAGCGAAACGTCTTCAGAAAAAAAAAACCCCACACACCAGAAAGTCCAAATTGCCTCTTGGGGGGGAAAAAAGCAGCACCTTTGGGACGGGATTAGCGACGTGCTTTTTTGTCCTGCCGCCTCCCACAACGCTACTTTCATCTTAAATCACCCCTCAACTCAACGCGCTCTTCCTCTCCGAGCGTGTAAAATCCGTTCGGGTTAAGTCAGGCGGTTGGGACCCAGGCAATCGAGGCACCGCCGGCGGAGGAGACGGAACGCCATGCGCTGCAACTCCCAACCACGTCGGCTGCAAGGCCACCTCTCCCGCCCATTCTCCAGGAAGACCAGAAACTTTGCTCCCACTGCCGTCTTCTTAGGCCCGGAACCTCGTTTCTTTGGGGACCCTCCTCACAAGTTCGGGCTCCGAGACGCCCACCCCACTCCCGCCCTCCGGAAAGCAAAGAAGGGGGTCCCTCGCGCCGCCAGTCGCCCAATCAGCTCCCTCGCCGAATCAAGGCGGGAATTCGAACCCCGGAGCCGCCGCAGTGACCTCTTGGCACAGCCCGCCGTCGCCTGCCTGCCAGCGCTCCGAACGTTCAAGCGCTCTGGGTCGGCTGTCCCTTCGGGAAAGTTCCCGCCAACCGATACACCCCCCCGCTTCGCGTGTTTCAACCTACCCGAGGCCCCTCGCGAATCCCAAGAACGCCCCCCCCCCCAAATTGTCCTCTCTCGTTTCCTCGAGGGCTTACGGCGTGAGTCTCTCTTACCAGCCCTGTGTCTCCGACGCTTTTTCTCCTCCTTCCAGTCGCTGCGGCAGCGGCTGCCCCTCGCTCGCTCTCCTCAGCCATGAGCTTCGGGAACTGCAAAAGAGAGACCAGACGGGCTTAGCGCCTCTCCGAGAGCGCCGAGAACTTGAGGCGAGGTTTCCTCAGTGTGCGTGTGAGGAGGAGGAGGAGAGGGAAGGAAGCGGGGTTGTCGACCCGCCACCCCACCCCGAGAAAGTTAAACAAGGGCAATTAGAGAGCTACGCCGAACCCACCCACCCCCAAGCCGAGGGGAAACCTTCGAGCGGTAAGTGCAGCAGCAGCAGCAGCAGCAGCAGCCTCCCCAAAAGCCCGACTGCCTAATTTGAATGAAAATGCCTCAGCTTGCTTAGCTTTCGAACGGCTCGCTGCAATTAAGAAGTCGCCCAGCACTTCCAGCTCTGGCCTTCGGAGGTTGTAAATTGCCACTTAAAACTCTCCGGGCGGAGTTAATAGGCCGAGGGAACCACTCGACTCGAGAAATTAAAACACACACAACCGACGGGAAAATGGAGTCGCGTGAAAAGGAGAAGCCTTGGAACCAGAAGCCAGCTGAATTTAATTGAGGCGTCGTTAATAACAATTGGTCCTTGGGTCAACTGGAGGAAGGGAGGGAAGGCATACATAAGAGGGCTTGACACGGCTAGGCGGCTGGGCTCTTTCGACCTCCCTCAGCAACCCCGCTCGGGGGCCGAAACAAAGCATTCCCAGCCCTCCTTCTCTCTTATCAGCGTCTTCAAATCAGTCTCAGTTACCTCAGGATCGCCTCACTCGGAGGAGTTGCCTCCTGACCCCACCAGAGCCCTTAAAGAGACAGAGCTCAGGCGGCCTCGGCTGCAGGCGACTGAGGGAGCTGAGCTTAGCCGTCGCCAGTCTGGAAAGACCTACCAAGGCGAAATTGTCTTATGGAGCTTCTCAATCATCCAGGTCGTGGTTGTCCCAAATATGCTTTATTTTCTTTCTCCCAAAAACTAACTGAACTTACTTTCTTGGGTGTTTTCTTTTTCCTTTGAAAACGTTTCGCTTCTCACCCAAGAAGCTTCTCAAAGAAAAAAAATGTTCTATTGCAATTTTGGAAAGAAAAACAAAGCATCTTTGGAACCACCAAGGCAAAATGGTCACGGCGAAGACCGAACTGCCCCTTGGCGACTTCTGCCCCGCCTTGGTCCTTTTCCTAGAACTTGCCTGGCACCTAACAACTGAATTTGGCACTCTTTTTGAGGGGCTTTTTATCAAAAGGCCCTCCCCAGTTCAGGAAAACTCGTCTCCACGCATCAGAGAGTAAAGGCCGGAGTCTAACACACACACACACACACACCCCATCGCCCCACTGTTCCCTGCCTTGGCTCCTAGGGCAGGAGGACCCCGATGGGAAAATGCAGGGCTGTCATCAGCCCGCAACCCCGAGATCGTTTGACGTTTTTTTCCCCCAGAAATGGAATTGATCTGGTGTCACTCCGGCCAAATTAAATCGAGTCGCTGTGTCTTTACCAATTGACTCTGGGTTGAAGTGAAAGTTTCAATTAGCTGCTATAACTCCTAAATGGGGGTGGGGCGCGACTATGGGGGGAAAATGAAGACGGTCTGCGATATATCACTTACCCCGGATTAGTCCCATGGAAGACAAAATAATGACTTTAGGATTCTGGCTCTGGCTTGTTGATTGCCGGGAAATGACTTTTTTTAAGAAAAAAAAGAAAAAAAAAGCAAACCTGCTGGTTAGAACATATTGCCTTAAGTAGTTCGAAGCCAGGAAACAATCCTCGAGCCACACGAAGGCTTAAAGTTAAGGGACTATTCCAGAGTAAGTGGCTGAAACGGCACCAGTCCTCTAGCCTAAATATTCCATTAATTTAGATTTCCTCCTGCGGATGATTCGAACTAACGTTTCCTATTTAACTGAAAAGTCAAAGTAGGGGTGGGTGGGTAGGAGAATAATTACAGGCGAAACTGTAGCTGAATCTCCTTCGCAGCTGGGGCCACTAATCTGGCGTCAGGTCAGACAGTGCCAAGTTTGCTTTCAGATATTTTGGAACCGGAGGGAGAAACCGCATCCACCAGACGGAAGTCGCCCAGCGCAGGAAAAGAACCGGGAATGGAGAGAAGCTTTTGCTAACCCCGCGATCAACAAGCCCAAGTAGTTTCATTGAAAGACATGAAATTACTCCGGAGCAAAAGGGCCGACTGCAGCTGGGGGCGGGGAAGGCAAGGCAAATTCGAATCCACTCCGGTTCACAGAGAACTCCGAGCAGGAAGACGAGCTGCTTTAAGAAAACGCCCGGCTCACCTTCTCCGTCGCGAGGCGAAGCGCAGGCACGTCCTTCTCCAGTTTACACACAAACATCTGGCTGCTCTTCCAATACATGGCCCAGGGTTGGGAGCGCTCCTCGCAGACCCCCTCCCCCCGCACGGAAAAAGCCTCGCCGAAGTCCACCGGGCCGAAAACGAGCGCTCGAGCCGCAAGATCTCCTCCTCCTCTTCCTCTTCCTCCTCCTCTTCCCTGGCTTGGGATCCGCGCCGTTTCCCGCCAGCCTCTTCTTCCCAAGCGCTCTGCTCGCCTTCACTGAGGTCAGACCCTGGCAGAAAAAAAGTTTTGCTTTCAAGGGGGTGGACCCTGCAAAGAGGGAGCGCGCCTCTTGGCTGGCTGCTGGAGCCTCACCTCCTGGCGTAAAACCCGCCTTCCAGGCACGGCCAGATCGCTATCGCCACCAAGCCAAAATACTCGCTCTGGGGAGCGCCTGATTCCGCCGTTTGGGTTTTTTTTTAAAGGGGAAGGGGCAGGTTAACGCTGGATTACCCACCACGGTCTCCCCCCCCCTTTCCCCCCACTCCATTCCACCCGGACCTCCAGCGGATCATCTGCAGCTGAGCGCAAGTGAAAGCCACGAAGGAGGACGGCGCGAATATTTCAGCATCTTCGCGTAGTTCCGCGCTCGTTTCTAGGGGCGAGCGAGAAAGCGAGGCTGGACGACAGCGGGCCGGGCCTTGGACCAGACGGCCCGGATAGAAACACTCTGCGTAAGGCGACATGCAAGAATGTCTGAGCAGCCCGCTGGGGAGATCAGAGCCGATTTAATCGGCGCAAACCTCCAAGCGGGAGGGGACTAAAGGCCTGGTGGGCGGCGGCGGCGCAAAACTTCTGCATCTGATTTGCCACCCCCATGCCGCAGGCCAAGGCCGTATCTCCTAAAACGCCTCGGTCCCGGACCCTGGATATGCCCGGCGGGTGATCAGACTCCTCCGCTCTTTCGGAGGCAGCGCCGGCGGTGTTTGATCCGTCTATTCTGCGCTCCGCTCCGCTCCCTTCCTTCCTTCCTCGCCGGGTTTAAGAAAGGAGGGGAAAACGGGCGGCGGCGCTTCGAGCGGCAAGAGGCAGGCGGGTGTTTCTATCCGACGGTGAGTGACTTTGACCTTTCCGGCCAGAGCCAGGTTTGGGTCCTTTAGCCGATGGCCCCGGGAGCCACGGCTAAACAAATCACAGTTTATGCTTTAGTCTGTTGTAGTTAGTAACAAACGACAGTTAAGGGTGGCTTGTTTAACGGGCCATTTCCAAACGATCAACTGGCTCACTTGATGCTGGAACCAGATTACTCTTTCCAAGTAACCCCGCTTTTTGTTTAGCAATGATAACTTAAGCTGCAATAAACCTTTCAGTTTGCCCGCCTTTTGGGGGAATTCTTACCAATAAATAAATTCGTTTAATCGGGGCGGATTGCGCCGCGTCGCTCCAAAGGAGACTCGCATCGCTTTGCCGCCCCGCAGTATGACCCCGGGTCGTCTTTATTCAAACACTGACCCCGGTAAGACTGCCTCTCTAGCATTTAAACCTTCAAGAGTTGGCTGCGATCTCGAGCATGCCAAGCTAACCATAAAGCTCCTTCAAGTTGTTTGATTTATGTAAAGGGGACCCTATCTTTATTCTTTCTTGGTAAATGATTGTTTTCCGTGGGTCGCGCAGCATTTTCTCTCGAGGATAAAATCTCGCGGTTCTGGGGCGACTTGCTTTTTTCTCGCCTTCCCGCCGTCTGTAAATTCTCTGCCGCTGGCCGTCCTGGGATGCTGCCCAAATTAACCCGCGGGTTGTCGCGGAAGCGCGCTCTTTCCGCCGGAGACAGCAGGGCAGGCGGTCTTCTGCGCGATTATTTTGGAAAGGCGACTTAAGGCGAGGTGACTTTGACCCTCGAGCGCTTCTAGGGAGGCACCTCAAGGCTCGCCTTTCAACCTCAACTCCACCGAGCAAAGAAAGCCCAAGTTGGCAGGAGGAGACCCACCCGACGCGGATCCTTATCAGATTTAAGTCCGGACTGCTGCAGAGCAAGGACCGAGCGAAGCTGGCCACTGGCCGCGAGGGGGGAAACGCCTCGGAGTGCAGCGAAGCGTAACTCGCAGCTTCCGAAGAATCAGCAGCTGCTCGCTCTTTCTTCGGGAGCCGAATTGCAGCGCTGAGAGAGGAGAAAGCGAACGGGTTCCTTCCTTTCTTAAGCCAGCGATGATGTTACTTTAGTTGAGTGTTGAAACGTCTGCAAGAGAATAACCAAGCTCGGAAAGCACCAAGGACCGCTCGATTTGGGCTCAGCTGGCCGGCCCGAAGTTACAGAAGTTTCAGATGGGGCCAGGCTCTCGTTTTAAAAGAAATTTCTTTCTAGCGTTCTGTTTGTCTCAGATTAATCCGTCCGTCGGCTGAAAGTGTGTCTTTGTGTACTGCGGGGAGGTGTGTGTGTGTGTCACATTCATATGCACCCAAATGCACCTTTTGGTTTTTATAAATTAATTACACTTCGATAGTGGGCTTCTTGGGACCATTTCACCCAGTTTGCCTCCCGAGACAGCAGAGGACTGAACGAGAGGCTAAAAAGGCATTCTCTTTTACCCGGATTTAGGGGGGAAACTAGGTCAAATTATGGCTCGATTTTTTTTTATTTTTTTTTGAGCCCACCGTTTGCAGTGTTACGGCCTTCAGCGGCTGGGCAAGTAATGGCTTTGGACTTCAACTCCTATCCATCAGCTGAGGTGAGCAATGGTCCAGAATGATGGGAGTTGTAATCCAAATCGACTAGTATTTCCTAATATTAGGGAAAATTGACCCACACGCACAAGCTAGACCCTTGAGACCTCCAAAGACAAAAGGGATGCTCTGTAAAATTTCCGTCGTGCTTGACCCTTGCTAATACCCTTGACCCATATTGGACGAGGAGGTTCGGGAACAGCTTGGTGGCTGACGTGACGGGCAATGGAAATCTTCCCCCCTCCGTCCTAAAAAACTCAATGTTTGACCACTCTAATTGCCCAAAGACTGAGGTTCCTTCTATCGCTATTCTCCAAAAACCAGGGCCAAACGTCTAGGCCGGGGCTGTCCTTTTCTATCCGAGGAAGAGCTCCTCCCCCCCCCCACCGAAATCCTCTTTTGGGCATCAGGCCAAAGTGATTTTTCTGTTGTGATCTATCAGCCTCCTTCCAGAGAAGTCAGGGCGGCACTTCCGGAGGAGGGATCCCTCCGGGAAGCGTTTGACAGCAATAAAGGAAGAGAGCCCATCGGTTTTCTGCCTCCCTGCCCCTCCCTGAATTATAATAGCCGGGGTCGAGTTGCCCTATCGAAGCCTGTGGCCATGGCTAGCTCCTAGGTAGGACATTCCCGATCGGCTGAGCTGCTTTCCTAAATCTCTATCCTAAATCTCGGGCCCCCAACAGCTTCCAGCAGATTCTCTTCTCCAGTTGGTCCTGAGGAATCGCGCTGAAACGGCTCGCATTTGTCGGAAGGAAAAATGTAATTTGCAAGCACTTTTTTTTTTTTTCCTGTAGTCACTTTTGAAACCCTTAGGAGATCCCTTCGCTTTACCCATCAGAGGCACGTTAACTAGTAGAGAGGATTAAAAGAAACGTCCCGCCCGCCACTCTCTAAAGCCAGAGTGTCTCCTTTCCCGTACTCAACTGATTCGGATCTTCTTTGCAGACGAAAAGTGTTCGGAGCTTTCACCCGAAAAGGTGCAAGCAATTACAGAGCGGGTTCTGCAACGTCAGCACCAGCGCCCTCGTTCCTGGGAGGTCGTGGACTTCTTTAATCTGTTGAGAGAGGAGAACTAATGATTGGTAGGGAGACGGCGAGATCGGAAGTGAGATAGAGAATCGAGAGGGAAAATCATTTGGGCATCAGGAAGCCTGCATTTAGCTGCTTAAAGAAAGATCGGGCTTTCATTTTAGGGGGGGGGGAAACCTCCCTCTGTTTCCCGCCTCCCACCACGAGGGCTCCTTGGGGCACTGTTAACCCTGTAACTGCCCAGAGAAACCAGTTTACTCAGGGCCGATAAGCAGCCGAATCTTCAGCACATTTCATTGGGAACAATTTCGAATGACGACCGCGAGGCTTCCATGCGCGGATCAATCCTCAATACCTCTGGGCTGTACTTCACTGTATCCTTACTCGAGAGTTAGTCCCATGACCTCCGGGAAACTTACTTTCGAGTTACAGAGAGATTGCACTCACCCCAAACTCCAGGGCTTGCGTAAAATTGAATTCGGTTCTATGGCGTTTAACGAATCTAATTCGGTTTTAATCTGGAGCCTTTGGAACGTCAGTATTTGGTTCACTTATCTGGAAAGAAGGAACATTTTGTAATCTAATTTCTCGCGCTTCTGGTTAACTTGTAAAAAGGTAAAGGCACTTCTGACCCGGTAAATATATATATATTTATATATTTGCAGGCGTTTAGGATGGAGTGGAGTGAAGAAGGCCTCAAGAGGGTCGGCTTTTGTCGCTCGTGAGTTTTCCCCTTCAGTCCCCAATTTGCCCGTTCTTATCAGCTGTTGTTCGTCTGTTAAAAGGAAAGAAATAGTTTCATCCACAGCCATAGAGTCTCCACATCGGAGAAGCAACTTTTCAAATAATAAAAGAACTTACCCGGTTGCAAAAACCTCCCCGCTTGGTTTTGGAAGAAGATACTGTACTAACATCCTAAAAGGGCCAAAAGGAGATTGCCAGCGTGCAAATTTCATTTTCTACAATGTTTTCAGCGTGATCCATTGAGTAGCTGATGTACAGTCCAGTGGGACATTGGAAAGATTGTCAGACAGAAACCAATGAATAGAGTCCAGCTTTCTTCTCTGGGATCACTGTTTTTTAAACTGCAACCTAGCTGATCTCTGAGCAAACTCATATCGAATGCAATGTGACTTAGCAGCAGCCATGCAGCCCAACAAAGTATAACTTGCACGTCCTGGGGGGAGACATTTGGACAAGCAATTTGGAGAGAATATTCACAGCTGACTTTTTAAAATTAGCCCATTTTAAAAAGAGGGAAAGGGGAAAAGGAAGAAGGAAGGGGGGGGGAGAGCAAGAGGAGGAGAAAGAAAAAGAAAGAAAGAAAGAAAGAAAGAAAGAAAGAAAGAAAGAAAGAAAGAAAGAAAGAAAGAGGAAGGAAGGAAGG
>JANHFR010002396.1:9301-21968 GCA_032468015.1 Mimophis mahfalensis | reverse complement strand
TTCTTTCTTTCTTTCTTTCTTTCTCTATCTATCTATCTATCTATCTATCTATCTATCTATCTATCTATCTATCTATCATCTATCACCTCTCTCTCTCAGTGAGGAAACTATGGTGTTTTCTTTTTTCTCAGTTTTTTTTAGATCAGCCCACTGATGAACACACAGATGGAAAGTAACCTCATTCTTCAGGCCCAGTTGTTGGAAATTACATGTCCCCAAAGACACACCCACAAGACAAAAACAATTGGTGCTTTCCCAGTACAGGTGGGTGTAGTAAAGAGGCGGGGGAATGCAACAGCCAGGGGCTATGTTTAAATATGGTCCAGGGAGAACTTCAGGTCATCTCTGGGGCCAAATAGAGAAAGGGCTTGAAATCCAGAAAGGAGTTTGTTAATTTCTAGGTTATGCACGAGGTCCAGCAACTGAAGGCTGCACACCCTACACCTTGGTTTAAAGATTTGGTTTAAACTACAGCTTAAAAAAGTCAAGGCCAAGAACAAAATGGAAATTGGTGCAGTTAAAAATAACAGGTTTTTTTTTAAACAGATTCTCCTCTAATTTGCATTTGTGTCTGTTTTTTTTTTTTTTATTGTACTGATTCTTCAGCACATTTGTCCTGGATGTATGTTACATTGGTTAATATACTTTTCATTAAAGCAGTTAATTTCTATTTCTCTTCCTAAGATTATTGTGTCCATGTTTAAAACGTTTAGCTCTTATAAAAAATGTTTTGTGAGGTTTTCTGGAGGATATTAAACTACAAAAAAAGAGAGAAAAAACTGCAAATGATTTCCGTACAGTTCAGTTTAAAAATAGAGTTGAATGGAATGCACACTGTGAATATATTTCTAACACTCCTGCTTCAATCATTGCTTTCTCTATAGGGGCATTTAACTATACTATTACCTCTTGAATAAAATGAACTTCCAGAGGAACATTTTTTTTACATTATGTAAAAATGTAAGATTTTTTCCCCCTATAGATGTTCAATCCTTTCTTTCCATTCTAAAACGGTTCTAAGTAAATGGGAAAGGAGGCAGCCATTTTTAATTGTAATTGTTCACATTTCTTCAGTATAAAAGAAATGTAATAGGCTACATTAATTTTCCTTGTTGCTGTTGCTGTAATCTCTCTTTCTCTGAAAACTTAAAACTGAATTTTTCTATTTACTATTTCCTCCCACTACATCCCAGCCCAGGATCATTAGAAAAAACAAAATTCTAATTTTCAAATGTTAATGGAAAACCAGTGACAAGGTTATACTTCCTATCAACATAATGTCATCCTTTTCAACCAATCCTGAAAGCATTTTGCACAATTTATCCTTCACAGTATGCAAATATGTATTGACACAGACACATCGTGTGGATAGATACTGCTGAGAATTTTTTTTTTACCGAATTAGGCAAAGAATTCTACAGCAATGTTTTGATTGGCAAAAAAAAGCTACTGAAATAATACTCTTTCTATTTGAAAACTATACACACATATACTCACACACATATGTACAAATACAACTATTGTATACTTTGATTCAATTTTCTCTAAATGTGCTGAATGTTTTAATTATGCTATAATGGAAAAAAGTTTATTTAAAAGTTATGTAATTTGCAAATCTACTGGGCAATACACTGGAGGAAGGTAAAAGAGTTGATTCAATTATTGTTGAAGCATGGTTCTAATTTCTGCATCTAATTCAGTTTAAACACTCCAAACACATTTACTGAAGAGTAACAATACGAAACATAGTGGGACTTCTGAATAAACTTACACACAATACCAGTATTAGGATTTTTTTCAGCTTCTGAATTTTTTGATCTTTCAGAAACACCACCAGCTTTTTCTATCATATGAAACCAAATTATTTAATTTGTCTTGGATAACTTTTAGTGGAAATTTAGATTCTCAGTCAGCTGAGAATTTTTAAGAAAGTTGTTGCTATACACTTCAGATAATGTTTAGAGCAGGGGTGTCCAATCTTGGCAACTTTAAGGTGGCTGAGGAATTCTGGGAAAAAGAAAAGCCCATAAACTTAGAATTGGAGAACTTTGAGTCCAGGGATTTTCCAGAACTAACTGGAAGTTACCAGTTACCATTTTTCATACAGAATTATACTTTCAGTTACCTTTTGCCCATTCCCCAATTTTTATATTTTGGATGTATAATTTAACATAGATGATTGTATTTCATATTATCTGTGCTCGCACAAAGTATTGGCTTTTGGGTCACATTGTTAACTTCTATTCTGGGTAAACCAAATGGGATGAGTTCATGTAAGCCATTACAAGGAAAAAAACTAAGCAGGCTTAGCTTCTGGAGCACATGTGGCTACCGACTTGGGGAGTTTCCAGAATGATCAGACTTGACTTTTCCCTTCTGATTCCACTTTAAAACACAGTCAAGATTGATCAGGGCTGTTTTGACTGCTGGCGGACATCAAGACACTTCAAGCAGGGCATGTTTACATGTTTATGTGTCTACAGAGTTCACGCAGAACTGATAGCCAATCAGCATTTGTTCTTCCTAGCCAATGTTTGAACGCAGAAGACTATCAGCCAATCAGTAGTCACTTGCAGGCCAATATAATGATTGCCTCGTCCTATGCCCCTCGTGTTTATGCCTAAACATGCCTCCCTTTCTCCTCTCAAAAAATAAAATAAAATAAAATAAACAAGGCTAAATTGCTGCCATTTCAGTGCTTGCTACATCAGAGGCCTATCCTACTGCTTTCCCAATCTGGCTGACAGAAGGGCAACTCTGCATTTGATTCCCCATTAGGCTGTCATGCCACCTGCCATGGCAGGAGATTTAGAGGTGAATGGAACCAATTGTTCCTTTCAGTGATAGAAAAGGTTCTCCTTGAAATTCATTGAAGCGACGCGCTGCTGTTTTGGCGGCAAAAGTTGTTGTTCATAATGAGATTTCCCTGTGGGTGGCTGGAATGCATTTTGAGAAAAGTTATTTGGGAATTACCACCATGTCAGAGATCTGTTTGTGGGATCATATGATCAGGGAGGGCCTTGTTCAGTCCTTGAAGCAGGACTGCACTCTTTTAATCAAGAAGCCCTTATTCAGTGGGCTTAATAAATGCAATTCACGAACACCACAAAAGAAATAGGAGGCAATTAAATTCAATAAACAAACACAATTGGAAATCAGAAATATTTGCTCTATTGTCCAGAAAGTTTGGTTGATTCATTGGTTCAATTTATATAGCTGGCCATCTCCCCAAAAGGAGAGATTTGGCAAAAGAATATAACTAAAGAAAGGAAAGGCTAACTTCTGTGGCCCAAAGGCCCAGGTCACATATCGTGAATGGTGTGTCTCTGTCTTTGAGCAAAAGAAAACTCACAATAGCTTCTCACTCACTAGACTCACTGACTAGTTGCTAGCCAGAGTTCTGGCCTTGCATAATTAAAAGACTATAAAAGTTTCAAGAACCTAGATACAATTGTTATTGGTTTAACTTCAAAACCATTATTTTTTCTCTGGAAAAGCAGATATTTCCTATATTGCTTTTATGAGAGATTCTTAATAGTAAATAGAAAAATAGAACCTCTCCTCTATCGTAATTTTCCATGTCAAAATGGATTGTATCTCTGCTAGCTCTCTAGCAATACCCTGTTCTGAAAAAAACAGAATCCTTCCCCCCTCACCCTGCCCCCACTTTTGACATTTCCCTGAGACTATAATGAGTTTAGTCTGTAGGATTTCCTATTTTGGTGACATTATCAGAAGAAATTACCCCTTACCATTACCTGTAGTCAATGAAGTTTGACAGGTCTCCTTTCTCTTTCTTTCACTGGACCACACGTAATCCTCTGAGACAGGAAAGCATCGTCTAGACTTGGCCCTTTGAAGTTCATTTCACCTCCATCTCGCCGAAACATTGGCCCTACCCATTTGCATTCGGAAATTCAGAATTTGTTTGGTGTGTGTTGAATACTCGTAACTACTTGGTATATTCCTCTGCAGAAGAAATGCCAGGATGACTGGGAATTCACCTAGAATTTGTTCTGTTTCGGACTTGGGTTGCTAAAGATAAGAGCCAGCTAAGCTTGTGTCAGCAACTCTGAGTGAAGAAGGATCCTTCAAAGTGCTTGGGAAAAAGGATGATACACTGGAATGGCTTCTCACTGTATATTAGAGTTCCCGAGTTTACCAAAGAAAGAAAAATGTAGCAGGAAAAAGCAGTCCTTCAAGTGAAATAACAGCTAAGTAGTCAAACAAGCCACTTGAAAGATTATGTTCCCCATTTGCTGTCCACAACAGCAAACACTGACTGTTAGGAAAGGCCTCTGCTTTCATGTAGTCAGACCTCTCAGCATAAACTCACTTGTGATTAGAATGTAATTCATCAAAAAAGGAAGACTATGAGAACCTGCAGGTCGATTATACTGTATTTAAAAATAATAAAAATTATTGCCAGAGGCTCTGAAGGGTTGATCTCCAAGCCAGGGCTACCTTCAGAAGGTAAGACTATAATAAACTGCTATCAAACCCAGAGATGGTGCAAGTTCCTATTGACCTTCCTGTCATGAGAGAAACCTGATAGATAATTTTGCAGGATTACTAAAAGGGTATGAAACTGAAAATGTTTTGAGCAAGATTCAGAATTTACTCTTGAAATAAAAGGGGCGGGATTAAACTATTCGGCTTCAAGGACCATATGCAATCCTGGTTAATGGGGCTGGGTAGCATTTGTATCATTTAGGAAACAAGCATACAAAATTCCTTCCCAGAAATTTTGATAAAGGTAACATTTGGGGAACTTAACCCCTAGTCTCCCTCTGCATATCGCTCCCTCTTCTATTACTAGGGCTGCAGCTGGTCTTCATTATTTGAAAAGCCCCTCTGCTCAGCACAAAAAGTCAGCCTGACATTCTAGTTCCTGCGCTTAGAGGACTTGATGTTTATGAGGTTTTCCCAAAACAGAACCCCTCAAGAAACTTGTACCCACAGCAGAAACTTTGGGAAGGCAGGAAACTTCAGGCAAGCAGGAACAAAGAGGTTTATGGATATCCAGAACAGGCTGCATTGATTTGCTGGATTTGCTGATAAAGAGACTGCAAATTGTCCCCTCCCTTCATCCTATGTAGAAAAAGAAAAAAACAGACCAAGTTTTTTTACAAATTGGGGAAGGAAAATATCTGTGGGCTCACGTGATCCTAAAAGCTTATTGTTTCTGGAACGTATATATTTGAAGATCTAAAATCCTGTGGCAGGACATGATAGCATATAAAACAACCTAATTTTTTTTTGCAACTGTCTTGAAGTCTTCATTGGTTATTTTAAAACTTTCCTATTCAACAAAACAGAACATAAAGGTAGCATACAGTGGAAGCTCGGGTTACGAATGCAACCCATTCCAGGATTGCATTTGCAACCTGAATTGGTTGTGCCCTGAAGTGATGCTTCTGTGCATGCGCCGAGGGCAAAAAGGAGTAAAAAGGAAGCTTTCCACACTATTTTTGGTTCGGAAGCCAAGTTTTGGATTGTAACCCAATCAAAATTTCGGGTGGTTTTTCGGGTTGGAACACAAATGGGTTGCGATTCGTTTCGCAACCCGAGGTTCTGCTGTATTTGAATATATGTATTCTAAATGATGACATCATAAAGATTGACCTGAAAATGCCCACTCACCCCTTTTAAATATATTATACATGATAGAAAGGAGGTCATCACATCACATGACTGCCCAATAAAGGACTGCAAGTTTAGTAAATGCATTTGCCTATGGGGAAAAAATTGTTTTCAGATATGATAATTAAGATTATTTTAAACTAGAAGCTGGGGAAGCAATCACACTGCTTGAATTCTTTAGGCAAAATTATGTATCATGTTCTTTAATGAGAGGTTGGCTTGCTGTGATGACCTTTTAGGTAGACATTAAGTTGCTATATTATTATTATTCTATACTATTATTCTTTTGTGAAATTGTCAGGCTACAGGCAGTTCTTGACTTGACTGGTTATTTAACAACTGTTCAAAGTTACAATGGACTTTAAAAAAGTAACTTATGACCCATCCTCGAAGTTATGACTGTGACCTATCCCTGCAGTCACAATATTGTATTTCAGATGCTTGGCAACTAGCTGACATTTATGACTGGTTGTAGCATGTGACATTCATGTGACCGTGATTTGTAATTTTTCCCAATTTCTGGCAAAAACACCCATTTGGAAGAATGGATTCACTTAATGATCATTAAGTCACTTTAGAAATATGGTGACTTGTTTTACAACTATTGTAAAAATGGTCATAAAATAGTCATCACATGGTGCCTTATGCATATTCCATTGTAGTCATAAATCAAGGACTACCTGTATTTATTTCTCTTTATCTGGACATGAAACCTGAGTTTAAGAATGATTCTGCATAAGTTATTTATCTAAAGCTCACAGCAGTTCTGCTAATTCTAACCCATAATTCCTTTTTCTAAAAAAAAAAAAATCCCACATTAATTCCATTGAACAGTTTAATCTGTTTAATAATACCATGTAGATGTGGAATCCAATTAGAAGGGAATGTCATCTAAAGTCTGAAATATTTATAATGGCCTTAAACATTGTCAGAATTCTATTGTTGTGTATAGAATTTTTCAATATCTCATAAACTTTCCCACAAAGTCAATCATCACTACTCTCATTTAGAATAACAATCTCCCAGTTCTTTGGCAATACAAATTGTGTGGCATGTACAATAAGCCAAGAAATGATATCTTTTCTCTTTGTTAATTGTATTTCTTTGAAATATATAGACCATACAATACTTCCCATCCATCTCCTTTGGAGAAATTAAGAGAAAAGTCTCTCAGTCTCCCTCCCTCCCTCCCCACCCCTCTCTCTGTGTGTGTGTGTGTGGGATTTCAGAGTTTACACCACCAACAAACATATTGTTTTGGAAAACAAAAGACCAAGAAGAAGCCTGACTACTACTACCTCCCATTTCTAAAGGAGAGAATCTTGTTTCTTCCTAATTTTTCCTACCCCAAATACTTTGTAAAATCTAGTACTCACTTCACAGTCTTTCTCTTAGGGAAAAAATAATAATCTGCAAGGAGGGTGTGTGTGCTGGTTGGCTGGTTGGAGAATTGCCAATATTTATTTAAAATGCAGGTCAGATTCCCCTCACTGATTCTCTCTGGAATTTTCCAAGAAATTCCATCTTCACAATGAAACTGTATACAGTAAATCCATCCTGATCACCTCGATTTATATGCTCTCAAAGAATGAAGATTGGATTCACTCTGAATTATTAATATTGCTACTACACCATCGGCTCTTTAACTTATATGTTTTCTTTAAGCCTACATGATATCACAGTATTATTTATAGAATGTATAAGTCTATAAACATGAAACAAAAATAAATCTGCCTCCAATGTTAACTTGACGTTTCTGAGTGATTTTTATTTTTGAACAATTTGCTGTTTTTCAACTTATAGCAAGGATTATTTTTGCTTGTGTTAATTCACCCTTCATTTAATGTTCCCCAGCCTGGGGCTCACAAAGTGATTTTGTACTTCAACTTTATAATTCTCAGCCAATTTGGACACAGAATTGGGTTTTCTGGGTTTTTTGGGCATCGGAGTGATCCACTGAAGCTTTCCAACAAATTACCCAAATAATATATCAAATGATTTAAATTTATACAGTTTGCAAGCCTCTGTAACGGGCATAAACTTCAAACAGTGAAGAAGTGTCTAGCTATATTTATCACAGCATTCAAATACTTCTGCTATGGCCAGCAGAAGATGATCCTGCAGACAGTCTTGTGTTATTTTTATAACTTTTGTACAGATTTGCTCTATTCCTTTAATTATTAATTACCTGGTTATTTTGAATAAACAAGTCCCCTTAGCCATAACAGACTAAGTTGTTGTGAAATATTTTCACAAGTGACCCTCTATTGACACCCTACAAATGATGAAGAATGAGCTTAGTCTTTGGTAAATAAACAGGGCAAGAAGAGGGGGATATTGAGAGCTTTTAAAATAATGCATTTCTTATAGGACACAAGACCTGAAATGGTTGAGTGGAGCTACCTTTGGGGTTTTCACAAATTGAGAACGCAGAACCAAATATTCTGGTAAATGTGATTCTGTGACTTTACCTTGTGGATAAGAAGGCTGTCAGATCTGGCCTGCAAATACTGTACTCAGAAGGTCACCAGAGAGCCACAAAGAAATGCATAAAACCATAGCTTTGCTGCTTTTCAGAATTCATCCAGATATTTGCAGTCCAAATCAGCTGGTCCTACTTATGGAACTATTGAAATATATTGGTCAGCTGTGTGAACACTTCATAACCTTTAATCTAGTAAAATGTTTTGCCTGCTTTGTTTGTACTTTTTAACAAATGTCTATGTATAATACATATAATTAAGTGAGTTGCTCTCAACTGAAACTGGTAACTGGGTGGCCTTTCCCTTGGTTTGAGTCACAACATTGGGATTTTATGTGTGCGTTAGACGGGCTTGCAAAACAAAAGCGGGGAGAATGCATTGTGTCGGATCTCCGCACAATTCTCTGACACTCAGCAACTTGATCGGGCCTCCCAGTTTTCTGTGGCTGGAGGAAATGCTCGCAGGGCTTCATATGGTAGTGATTTGTCATTTAACATGTTTTGGGCAGGCTGCCAGGGTCAGCTGTTGCCAAATGAAAAGAAGACATGGGAATAACATGATTTTTTTTTTAAATAAAGCAATAGAAAATGAAGCAAAGTAGGAGATCTTAAAGCCTAGTGTAGGATATCATACTATCAGAGTAAAGTTTACAGCAACAGATGGACAACCTGCTGGACTTTCTCACCAGTTCCAACTATAGACTACTGGACTATTCTTTTGAATGTTTGTAATCAATTGGAACACTGGGGATTAATTGTTTGTGATTAACTTCCTATGTTCAGCTGCATATGGGATGGAGAATCTTACCGTGTATCTCTGATATTTGTGGTATCACTGGTTCTAATGCATAGTAATGCCATAAAAAGGTTCCAAGGCCTTTTGCACTAAACATGTGGGATTATCATAAAAGGCCCTGAACAAATATGTTAAAAACAACATTGTGTCCTCCAGGTACAAGTATTCCGCTCTCTCTCTCTCTTTTTAAAACCCCTCACCTGAATTATACAAAAATGTGCTAGTTATTTCAGTATAGTCATAAGAGAAGAATAAAAACAATTCCAAAATATCAGTTCCAAAATCTAAGTCAAAATCATCAAGTGGAGTGTAAGTCAGGTGTTTCTAAATGTCTTGCCTCATACCATCTTTTACTGTAATATGAAGGCAGTGTACACACATAAATGTACTCCTTTAAATATCCAAACATCAAAATGAACATGAATGAACATTGAAAACAATACAATCAAATGTTGGGGAAGATGGATATAAGAAAAGGTTCTTCACACCTGTGAGATGCCCCTCAAAGTTTGGGAAAACCTTGTGTAAGCTTATACCATTTGATAAAAGCTATGAGGAAAAGCTCGGAAAAATAATTCTAAGAGTAATCAACAGAAACCCACTTCTGCATTCAGGATTGTGCTCAAGGGATGGCCAGAGAAGTCAAGATGGGAGCTAACAATGGAATTTTATGTGACCCACATAAAGTAATGGCTATGTTTCAATTGCACCACTGTAGTTAATATCTTGACTTTTTAAACCATATCCTGTGCCGCATGTCTGAATTGTCACAAAGGAAAATAGATTTTACTGTATAGTTGCACGGAAGCAAGTTTGATTCAACAGAGACTCAACATACTATCTTAACATTCATAATATGAGTTTTCAATTGTTTCCTATAGCCAACAAAGTTATGTTTGTTTTGCTTAAAAACAACACAACTTGGTAGTTAGATTAGGTGGTTAGATAACCAGTGGTTTGCTTTCTCAAAACCTCTTCAGAACCCCAAAAAAGGTGGGTAATGTAATTAAAATAAATGGATTAATAAAGATTAATGTATTCCAAGTATTATTTATTTATTTATTTATTTATTTATTTATTTATTTATTTATTTATTTATTTATTTATTCTTTATGTTATGCGTGTGGTTGCCCAGATATTTTAGGTTGTATCAGCCATAATCTGTAGCATTTAAAAGAATTACTTTTCGGTTGCAATGTCTAAAATTTCTAGCATGGAGAATTGAAGGCCAAGTGAATAGTTGGGGAAATACACTCTCATGTTGTTGTTTTTTTGAGGGACCGTGTGCGGGAAGCCTGCCCTACGTTGATTCCTTTGGATGCTGACTCGGGAATTCTGGGAGTTGAGGTCTCCACATTTTAAGGTTGCTGAGGCTGAGAAACACTGATCTAAGGTGGTCTTTCTGTACTACCATTTTTTTACTTTTTCTTCAGATTGAATTTCCTTTCCCTCTATTTCAGGTATATCTTCTTTTGTGCCTTCTTTTTCAGAACAGACTGCCTTTCCCCCCCTGTGCTTTCTCATGCAGCCCTTTCTCCTGCCTTTCTCATTTCACTTAAAAATTCACTGCTGCTCCCCATCTCCCCACTGTGCCAAATTGATACTTGAGCAAGTAGTGCCTTCCATCAGTGCATCCTGTTGCTGATTTCTTTTCCTGGTTTAATGGAAGGGGCTGCTTTTTGAGTTGCATTGACAACTTGGCCTCTGCATTAGGAACTATTATTGCTATGTGATTTGCTGGTCTTATCTGCACCATTAATTTGAGGGGTGCCCTACCTTTCTTTGTTACAGTGTTGGCTATATAATAGGAATCAAGTTCATCCTTTCTTTGTGAATGTCATCACACTGTGAAGAATGGCTATTGTTTTGATCAGAAAGATAATGTGAAACAGTTCTGTTGGTTATCACTCAGATGGGAAGTTTACTACAGTAGTTTGTCTTCTTTGCTCTGTGCCGGTTGCAAATGGATGGCTGTAGGAAGTCTGGACTGATAATTGCTATCCACATACTTTTTCGAAGTCATGTGCTGAGGGCAATTTAAGCATTACTTGAAAGCAGCCATGGAAAGCTATCATCTGTAGGAGAGTTCAGAGCATTCAGAGCCATCATCCATGGTATTGAAGCCATGATTACAATATTATAATATTCATTAGAATGCTGTGAAGATTAATTATGCAATGGTTAAAAGCTCCAAGGGTTTCAGGAAAAGCTCTCACGGAATGCTAAGTATTATTATAACTTACGTTGCTTGACTAGGGAAGAGCCTTTGAGTTAAAAAGAAAAATCAACTTCTTACCAAAAAAAAGTCTAAGAAAAGAAAATACATCTTCATCCAGCCTGCCTTTTCTGTTGAATTACTTTGTTGACTTGTGGTTTCCCATGAACTGAATTCTTGTTACGGTTTCTGCCAAATGAAAAGATGATTGACAGGTTCTGATGTAGCTGGTTCTGGCATGTTAATTCATATCAGAATACCTTTTGGAAAAAAAATACAGATTGAAAAGATACTTAGGCAACTTTATTTTTTATTTTTTAAATTTTAAATGAATGCATTTGTGCGGGTCCTTCAACTAATGGTGAAAGCAGAATTATATGATTGTCTTATTGACTTACTCAATGAGGAAATTACCTGGCCTACAGTTGAACTAAATCTCCCCAGGTTATTGACTTATTCATGGCAAGAGTTCAGACACAGTTGCTGTAATGCTGAGGTTATTTGCCAGAATTAATTTATTACTAGGCCTGTGGATGCATGAACTATGTAAAAAGCCCAGTCTATATTGGTCCATTATGGTCATTCGTGATAGCCATGTGCCCAAACTGATTGTAAATGTGTGGCCACTTTGTGAACTAGCCCTGTATAACTTGATAAATATTTTTTTTTCTGGCTAGCTGAGACTTCAAAACAGGAGTGTCAACAGCACTTGGAAAGCTACTTTATGTGGTTGCAACTTGAGTAACCTAGACAAAAAAATATGCTACTACCCCAAATCACATTTATTTAGAAATAAGGAATATTTCTTTTACTAGGAATTGATACCACATAACTATGCTTACCACAACAGCTGTAGATCAAGTTTTATATTATGAAGTAATGGAAAAAACAGACCTGTTTTAACACTACTGCATACAGTTGGACACATGAATCTTTCTAGTGAAATCCAGAAGCTCCCTGGATAAACTATAATTCATACATCTAATAGATGGAGAAATCTGATATGTGGGTTCTAATTTTCATAGGCATATAACAGTACATATATGGAAAGCAGAAACATTTTCTTGTTTCTGCTTTTTTTCCTGTACAAATGGGTCTGAGAATTGCAACTAAGCATGCCGTAAGCTAAAGGCATGATAAAATCCAGAAAGGTGGGAATTGTCTATGACTATGGTGTTTACTTTGAGATGAATGTCATGGGACTGATCTAAAATAAATGGGAAATCTGACACTGTTTGTATATCTTTGTTTCCATCTAGTCATCACCTGGATTGTGGCAGCACTAACGGAAGGGATTCTATAACCTGGTCTACAGATAGTATTGTTTGTCTATAGTCTAGCAGACTTAGATATTTGTAGTTTAATTAACTGAGCAGTTTTAAATAATAGCTTCATACACTATATGAAGCTGATACTATATGTTTAGGCAAAAAGCTAGATCTAGTACATAAAATTAATTATATTATATCTTTTGCAAATGGTAATGAAGAAAAGACCACAATAAAATAAAATAAAAACAAAATAACTCCAC
>JANHFR010002395.1:391300-403780 GCA_032468015.1 Mimophis mahfalensis | reverse complement strand
CCCGGGCGTTTTTCAATTTCTATGGCCTCTCTTATGATTCTGTTACTAGGATTTTCTATTATGGCTAGGGTTCTGGTTCTTCATACACATAAATACCCGCGAAAACTTAAGAAAACATATATAACAGAAGTGTGGTAAGGCGTGTATGTGCTCTATATGCTCCCATACGGAGCAACCAATCTTGCCCAAACTTGGCATACACATACCTTGGTGTTGTGAGCTCAGCATTGGTGTGTGTGTGTGTGTCACAAAAGCCTTTGAGTGGTCTTTCCCCCCCCCAAAAAAGGGGCCGGAGTGGACATTTCACTTGCAAGTTCTACTGCACATGTGCAGAGGGTTACCAGGTGAGGCATGCAAATCAGGCAAAGAATGCTGGGAATTGTAGGCTGAAGCATTGTCATAAATACCTGGGTGAAGCCAGGTTATCAGCTAGTATAGTAATATTTTAAAAAGTATCTCATGCTGATTTTAAATCAAAATTTGTTATTGCAGTTATTCTATTTTTGCTCTTTGGAAATGATTATTGTTTTTAGCTTTTGTTTTTAGTTTTATTTAATATTTAGTATCTTAAAATTGTTTATATGCTGCCATAGCAGAAAGAATTGCTTTTAAATATACTCTATACTTTTGAAGAAAAGTAAGAGTAGTAGTTATGTGCCAATTCTAAAAGAGAAAGCGGTCACTTCTCAGTAATACAAATGGCACCATAGAATATTGAACTACAATTACATCTGCAGGCAGCTAACCAGTGCATCAGCTCTAGTGATTACCACTGCAATTTATTTGATGTGGTTTGATATTCAATCAATACTGAGTAGATGGTATTTTAAGAAGGTAAATTTCAGTTTCAAATCCAAGAGTTTATGTTTGCCTACAAATAACTAAAATTTGAACATTTCTTTTAAACAGATTGGCTCTTACCAAATTGGATATTTTGGATGTATTTCCTGAAATTAAAATTGGGATTGCCTACAAATTAGATAATAAAATCATACCTCATTTCCCAGGTAAGAAAATTTAAATGTACCAAATGATGTTCATTCTACAACATTACTGCCACTAAAAAGATATGGTTACTGAAGATAGGGTTTTGTTGATACAATTCCATATATTTTCATCTACAAAGAAAGTACAATTCCCTGCATTGATTACTTGGGTAGGGAACTTTGTCTGCTTCGATAGATATAAGACTTCAGTTGTTTATTTTCATTCATTTTGTAAACTACCAAAGGAATGATTCAGTTACCATTTTAAGATGGGCTTATATTCTTCAATTCAGTGATTGGATAGCTAACCTTATTTTTATGAATGCTTTTCTGTGATCCAAAACAATTTCTCTGAACTCTTAATAACTAATGATTTGGTTACTTCAGCTATAGAAATTCCTGAGCACAATAGTTGGTTAATTTTATGTTGTGGTAACATAAATATAATTCTATTAGTCTGGTTCTTTTTTCTTCTCAGCAAACCAAGAAGTCTTAAATAAAGTAGAGGTACAGTATGAAATCCTCCCAGGATGGAAGAAAGATATATCAAATGCAAGGACATTTGATGAATTGCCTGTAAATGCACAAAATTTTGTTCGATTTATAGAAATGGAGCTCGGAGTTCCTGGTAAGTGCAATACAACTGCATGTTTGAAGGGATACTTGGGGAATTATACTTTTGTACAATAATTCATATTTTTGTTGTTAGCTACTTCTAGCAATCAAATTGTCTTCTGTAAATCTTAAGTTTATGAATAAGAAGCACTAAGACATCAAATATAGAACATACAATGTACTTGTTTTCAAAACAAAGGCCATTGTATTTAATATTTAAACTGATTGAATGAAAAGTTCCTCTTGAATTTTGAGCAATTAAAAATTATTATCCTAATATTAAAAGAATGGAATTATATTCCCAAATGTGTTTAAGATTTAACAAGCACAAATTATTATTTCATTATTTGATAAACTGGAAAAGTTCATACTCTGCACTTAAATAAGATAACGTAAGATTTTTAAATGTACATTTACAAGAAGGGATTGTTGTTGGAAAATACTGACCTTTCATATATTATATTTTGCACCCTATTCCCACTATGGCAAAATTGCTAGTTTTTCTAGTTATTTTTTTCCCTGCATCAATACTGCAGAATTCCTTGAAAAAAATTAGTAACACAAGGATCAAAGGATGAGGACATCACACAATTCACTAATCACACTATTGACCAACTAGTTCAATGAAAGTACGAATATGAATTATCTGTGGATGATAAATCGGCACGATCAACTTACAAAAAGGACTATTAAATATTGATTACATTTAAAAAGTGTGTGCCAATCTCCAAAAAGCTGTGTGCCATTGGTAAAGTTGGTATCTGATATAATTTGAGCCAGCTTATTTCTTGAGAATTATTCACAAAAAAACTTGCTTTTCTGACTAACTTTCATGTGCCTCACAGAATGGTAATTGAAATTTTAAGCAATAATATTTTCTCCTATTGATTTGCATATACTTTAGTTTATAAGAAGGTCTTTCTTCCAAAGCATGATGCAAAAATGTTTTTGTTTTTGCAGTTAAATGGATTGGAGTAGGAAAATCCAGGGAATCGATGATCCAACTCTTCTAAAGATATTGGATAATTGGAAGAAAGGAAAGCACACTCCACAAAGACTGCTTATTCACATGACACACTCACACAGACACACGTGTCTTAACCCAATAAGCAATTATTTGGATGAGGAAACAACTTGTAAAACAATAATGTAAAACAACTAGAGGTAGTCTGGGAAAAAAAAAACAGTTGTTGCTATAAAACATTGACAGATCTGTATCATTTATCTTACTTTGTAAAAAGTTCTAGTGGCAGGTACGGCCACCATTTGCCACTGATATTTTTTCCAGATGTATCCCCAGGCCTTTTTTCTGTATGTTTCTGAGTCTACTGTACGTCTGCTTTTGGTGGTATTACTTTCTGAAATTTTGGATGCTTAAGATAATGCAGTTTTGCACAGTTTTACATCTTCATTTGTACTCCTAAAGCTGTTATACCTTGTATGGTTGCTGACATAGCGTGTGATTAAAGAGAGGGGTGATTTTATAATGATGACAAAACTAATTTTTTGTTACAGTTTTTATTAAAAGAATAATGAACCATAGTTTAGATGGGGTGCTTAATATGTATACAGTACAACTTAATTTATAAATGATAATATTGAAAGTGCTTATACCCTTGTATGGAGTTCCTTCCCCCACCCCACCCCCTATTGATACTTTTACCTTTCAGTGTTTCATCAGTTCAATTTATCATTTCATTGGCCTATTGACCAATCTATTCAGTAACATCCATTCAGAGGATGATTGGAAAAGGGATGACCTAAATATCACCTAATTAGCTTCCTAACACAGAGTCCTCATGGGTTAAGATGACTTGGGTACCCTATGTAAATAGGCATTGGAGACAATATTTATGTAAGTTGACTTTTTAAAGAACTGAATTCATCCTTGGCAGTTATTTAAGACAATATATTCTGTAGTTTCTAATTGTGCTTTGCTAAAGACTTTTCTTTTGAGTGTATTGTATGTCTATATTGATCTAGCTTGTAGAAATCGAAGTAATTTCAAGCCAATTATATTCTTTAACCTTAACACCATTCATGACCTTTTCTTACTCTATGGGCATTATTTTGTAAGATGAAGAATGCTGATTTCACTCTGTTTTTATGTAATTCTTCTGTACCTTTATTCCTGCAGTATTTTAGGAGGGGTGAGCCACGGCTTCACGTAGGATGCAATAATTGAATGTACATGTATATTTTTAACTGACATTTTATTAATAGGTTATATCTAATAGCTGTCTTACAGCATAGTATCTAAAAAGAAGATGCTAACATCAGGGAATTTAACTTAAGTTTTCCAGCCCTGTTCATATTTGCAATGTATGCAATCATGTCATTTGAAGTACATTTTCCAGAATGTACATTTTCATGATCGTTGTCGTGAGTTCTGAAAAATGTATCTTAGTGTGTGAACTCTTAAAATAATGTATTAATTCCTTTTGATAAAATGTGAGGATGGAGGGAAAACAGCAGCTTTAAAAAAATTTCTATGAAAATACCACCTCACTTTCTGGGAAAGTTAGCAGTAAGCTTTAGACCGATATAGATGTTGCATGAAGAAACATAATAAACTTCTAACATACATAGAAAATCCTCACTGTAAAATAACCATGATTCAACACTGTAGTAGCTGTTATTTCTTTTTTACTTTGGAGAGGGTTTTTTGTTTTTGCACATGGAATTTTATTTTGAAGTAAAGCCAAATTTACAGCCAGCGAAAAGGGGGGCACACCAAGATTATCAAAATAATCTTAGACTGTTAGACTAAGCTGTCTATGTCAGAAAATTCATGTTCCCAGTGATTAGAAGTTTTGAAGATGTTCCAGACAAGATAAATGGAAACCTTGGTGCCACAATGCCTTTTTAGAAGATTACTTGTTGTTAAACATGGCCTTGCAAAAATTGTAAGTCATCTGTTATTGACAAGATAAAGTATTTTAGAAAACCAAAGTTTTCCAAGTTTTCTTTGTACTCAGAAACAAGTATGTTATTCCTAGTATTTCTGACCCAAGCAAGTGCCAGCCTTGATGCTCTTGCATGTAAATGTTACAACAGTTAGTTTTCCTGCTGCCATATGCGCCTTTTTCTTCAATGTTATCCTGAGCTGATTTTGTGTCAAAGATTCCTTTTTCCTGATTGCTGAAACATAAAAAGTCAATAAACAAACCCTCAGCCCTGCATTCAGATTTCTTTTCATAGAGCAGAATTGTGTTTTGATCCTAAGCAAGGCTTTGATAGTAATGTTTTCAAAATTACCTCTGTCTACAATTTGGAATGTTGGCTTCTCGTATATCTGGTTTTCTTACTAGACTAACACTAACATTCTGGTTCTGTCTTTAAGATTTGATGCCTATCATTAATAGAAACACTCTCAGCAAATTACTACTTTTCTTACTCTAGATACTTTCTATTCTGCATTTTCTGTGTTCATTGACTATTTGAACATTACTTGTTTTATTTAAGCTCATATTTAGTATGGTGTGAATAATGCTACTGTATATTGGTTACTGGAGCATTTTTATATTTTATAAAAGTTAAGATATGAAGGAAAAAACCTCAGACTTTTAGTTTACCGTGCTCTACACACATTTAAGTTCTCTATCTACATTTTTAAAGTTTCTTAGAGCTCTGACAAATAATGTATGTGCTTGAAGAGCTAATATTTTTAAGAAGCACCAGTGCTCCTACTTCTCATTCTTTTGGGGCATGTACGACATCACTGATGGTACAGATCCCTAGAACCAGGGGTGGGTTTCTACCGGTTTGGGTGAACCTTTTGTTCCGTTAGGCTACCGGTTCAGCAAACTGGTAGTTCGGGTGATGAGTTGGGCCCTCCCACCCGTCCACACGCTATAGGTTACTTTTATTTCCTTCATTTGAAGACTAGCTCATTGGCGTGGCAGGGCGGATCAGTTGTTTTTCGGTTCTGTTGTGCCCCAGCTGTTTTTTGGCCTCAGTGTAATGCATGCACATCAAAGTGTGCGTGCAAAGCAAGCCTGCTGATAGGCTGGTAGAAACCCATCTCGGCCTAGAACATCTACAGCAACTTTACTGATTATACATTTGTGTTTGTCCCAAGTTTTAGATTCTAACCAATTATGTTTGGGTAAAAAAAAAAAGAATAAAAAAATCATTTGCTTTCTAAAGAAACTGAACTGAAGAAGCTTCTGGGACGAGAAGTGAAATGTTTTCAAGGAATGCAACCCACAAAGTCCATTTGCCTTTTGGAAAAGCATCTTTGGGACAGCCGGGACCTGGATGATTGAGAATCTCCATAGACTTTAGAGCTTTAGAGCTTTGGTTTTGTAATTGTAGAAAAATTAAAGCGGCTATGTTCTAATAGGAAAATACTTTTCTTGTTATTAGTGTTACTATTAGAAAATACATGTCCTGACCATTTTGGTCATTTGTTAAATTATCTCGTGGGTTATTCAAAGGGTGGCCATGATCCTCACATCCTACTGAAAAATGTACATTGAAAACCGGAGTGAAATAAACACACATTCTAGAAAACATGCAAGGGGCATTTCAGTTTCATTTTTCATTAAGTTGCCATGGAAGTGCTTGTAAAATGGTTTAAAGAATGGCACAGATTTGTACTGCTTTGTTACCTGAAACATAGACATATTTTCTCAGTGAATTTTCCTTATTTTTATAGGAATATAAACCTCTTTTCACTAAGTGGTTTGATAAATCGATCATACGTATCCTTAAATTACAGTGGTAATACAAAGAGAATATGCATACAATGCCCAAATTACAAGTCTGCAGAGCTGCCAAACTTTGTTGTTCATGTTTATTGTATGCTGGAGCACTTCTATGATTAGAAAAAAAATCAGACTGAACCAGGCTGCCAAAAATGATAATAATGGTATGCCATTGAATATTACTTTTTGATTATTTTGCAAAATTATTCTGTGTTCTTAAATGATTTCCCTTCAGTGCACTGGAAAGTTTCTGGAAAAATATAAATAAAAAATAAATGGTGTCAATAACATTCTAAATGTTCAAAATGTGTGGTGACTCCATCAAACTCTTTATTAAATTATCCAAACAGATGGTTAAAAAAACATTGTAGTAATAATCTTGTGTGGCAGCCTCAAAGCTTCTGAGAAAATATGGCTTGACATAGTGACTGAAATAATGAGGAAAAATTGTTGTTGTTTTGTGGGGGATGTCGAATATTACTTCTTAATTTTGTGTCTGTTTGAGACAAAATAGAACAATTTTTTTCATAAAAAGCTTCCTATAGCAATGACTGCTATTTACTACAATGAGAGGCTGCAATGCTGTTTCGTAATCCGTTATTTTGCTGAAGTTCCATTTCTTACCTTGAAATATGTTTCCTTTATCTTTTCACTATTTACAATGGAATTTTAGAAGGGTCCTATAGTTGAATCTAACCATATTTAAAATCGTACAGCTTTTGCATAAGGTTACCAGTCATCTTTAGTACATTTGGATTAGAAATATAATAGGATCTTTTCATATTGCTGCTTTAAAAAAGAGAAGAATTTCAGAAGTTAGAAGTTATCCAAAACCCATGAAAGAAGGTTTAATTCTCTCTTTCTTGACAGGAGATGTACTTTTCCAAAGTGACAGTATTTCGGCATCTGATCTGTGGCGATAGCTCTCTGCACTACCTATAATTTTAAAAGAAAAAATGTTTTTGCTTCTGAATTTAGAAAACACAAAATTCAAATTTGACAATATTTAGTAGCATTCTGTAACATTTCCATTATCTACATGCTAATATATAAGCAGACTTCATATTCTCCAAATACATATTCCCCTTAAACGTATTTTCCCCTGTGGTTTTCAGTATTGGTTTTGGTTATTTGTTTCTTCTGTTAGATTATGTTAATAGATTATAAATTTTAAATTTTAATTCAGTTACATGTAACAATGCTTGGCTGGTCTAGTGGTTTTGTACATCTTGGCTATTATACTTGAAAATACATGTCAAATTTTCAATTTCAGGGTATGTCAAATACTGATGTAAAATATGTCAGTATAGTAAATCCAGAAAAGATTTTATTTAAAAATCCAATACACACCATGCCTTATTGCAAACAGAATATTTTTCTTCAGCTGCATTTTGTGTACTCTTGAGAGGGTCTGTTGATCATAGATAATTCTTTCCCAGTGCCCTGACAGAATATATGTTTGTATTTGAAATGTGCTAGCAGGTTATGATTTTACCTACCTGATTTGAAACATGGTAACGTAAATGCTTCTTTGTATGTAGTTTGTGTGTACCAGTCAAGGACATTCATCTTTGCACCTTGATAATGAATATACTGGTGTAGAATTAAATAATCAAACTCATGCGGATATATAATTTCTTCTTTTTTGGGAGCTGGTGGTAGCTTTGTAAAATGTCTAAATGAAAAGCATAAATATTTCAGTGTTTGTGAAAATAGTCTAATTTGCTCAAATGTAGACTACCCATAAATATAGCTCCATGTCCAAACCTTTGTCTAAGGATCTTAATGAAGACTACGAGGGGATGCTGAGAAGTTCCTGGCTTTGCCCAGAAAGAATAGAGCCAGAGTTATGAAATAACACATTTATTCAACATATTCCCCCTGAGACTGATGCACTTGGTACTGCGTAGTTTTAGCTTTTTCTAGACCGTGCACATAAAAGTCCTTTGGTTGAGCTGCAAACCAGCTCTCAGAATCTTCTTTGACGTCAGAAAAATCCTCAAAATGTTGCCCCTTCAGGTGTTTCTTCAAATTCGGGCTTACAAATGAATGCAGGTAATGCTCGCCTGTGACCATATTTGGAACTAGAATTTCTGTTTCCAAGTAAGATCGTTGTTAAGTAAATCACTGCTGATTTTATGACTTTTTGGTAGGATTATTAAGCAAATCACTGCATTTGTTAAGTGAATCATGTGGTTGTTAAGCAAATCTGGCTTTTCCCATTGACCGTGTTTGTCAGAAGCTGCCTAGGAAGGTCTCAAACGGCAGTCTCATGACTCCCAAATGCTGCAACCATCATAAATACTTGCTAATTACCAAGTGCCCAAATACTAATCACTTGACTTTGGGGATGCTGTGACATTCATAAATGAGATAATAGTTTGTAAGTCATTTTTTGCAGTGCCATTGTAACTTTGAACATTGTCATTGGACAAACGGTTGTTAAGTCAAAGAACTCCTTGTTAGGAATGTAAGACAGATTGGGGGGGGGGGGGGAGGACAAATTTCCTGCTTTCACAATTATTTTCTGAATTAGGGCTGAAAAGAGATGATTAGAACATTTCAGGTATGTCTTTAAAATTATAATGAAGAATAATGAGATTTCTTTTACCTAAACCGTCCTTCAGGAGGATATGCAATGTAAAGTCGTGCCAGCTGTCCAGGAAAGTAACCAATAACATCCTTTCCCGGATGAAAAATAGTTCTGATAGAATGAATGAATGAATGAATGAATGAGCATTTATATTTGAAATAGATTTTTCTAATTTGCATTATTTACTAAGTTAATGGCTAAACATCCAGCTATTAAAATCTATCATAAAAATGTCAAAAGCTACACTATTGTTTTCTATGACTATGAAAACGTCTAAAGAAGCCATTGTGGAGCTGGTGAGGTTCCTGCATAGAGAAGTTATAGTTAATCTATTATGTATTCGCAGTTATCCAATTTTTATTAGTTATTTCTACCATGAAATAAGAAAAGAGTTACTTTCTCCTTAGAAAACGTGATTTGGGTAGAAACATACTTTTGATTTGCAGATTTAAAAAATGCTCCAAAGTCCAAAGAGCTTCATAGTTGAAAAGGCAGGATTAAAAAAAAAGTCAATCTAAATAAACTTTGTCCTGCTTACCTGTTTATCAAATGAATAAGAGAAATGAAAATTGTATTAATAAACATTTTAAAATAATACTGATGATTATATTGTTTCCTTTGTTTCTAGAACATATAGACAAAATGGTTTTCTATAACAAATCACTGCTACTATAATTAATATTTAATCATTATTAACCAAAATAGGTCTATACAGATAATCCTCGATTTAAGACAATTAAGTTCAGCATTTCTATTGTTAAATGAGACATGTTAAATGAGTTTTGCCCATTTACAACCTTTCTTGCCACAGTTATTAAGTGAATCACTTCAGTTGTCAAGTTAGTAACAGGTTGCCGTTTGCAATGCTTGTAACCATATTTAGCTAATTTACCTAACAGTATATTCTGAAATGAAATGAGCCATGGTGGGGTCAGTGGTTAGAATGTGGTATTGCAGGCTAACTCTGCCTACTGCCTGGAGTTCAGTAGGATCAAGGTTGGCTCTGCTTTCCATTCTTCCGAGGTAAAACAAATGAAGACCCAGGTATGCTGACTCTGTACGCTTAGTGTTGTAAAGCAGCATGAAGCAATATTTGTCGTGAGTACTGTTGCTATTGCTAAATATATCCTTCTTTTCTATCAGCAAGGTAATTCCTGGCCTGGTAACAGTTCTTTTGAAAAGAGATAGGGAGGAAATTTCTTTCCTGACTTGAAACACCCAGTGCTTCCTCAACCCATCAAACTTCATCAAATTTCCTGGACATAGGAAGTCATGAGAGAGTCTTCTCCTTAGAACTCTACAAGGCAATTTAATATAGAAGAATGCAAGTTCAAAACTGATGATATGTTAAGCACAAGTTTAATACATAAATAGCCCTCAATTTGGGCCCACAATTGAGCCCAAAATTTATGTTGCTAAGTGAAACATTTGTTAAGTGAATTTTGCCCTATTTTGCAACCTTTCTTGCCACCATGAGTTAAGTGAACTGCAATTGTAAAGTTAGTAACATGGTTTTAAATGAATTGGGCTTCCCCTTTGATTGCTTGTCAGAAGATTGCAAAAGGTTATTACAGGACCCTGGGACAGTGCACCTGTCATAAGTGTGAAAAACAGCCAGTCACTATTTTTTTTACTGCTCTTGTAACTTTGAACAGTCACTAAATAAACTGATGTAAGCTTCCATTCCATGTGTCCTGCAAATCCTGTTCTTGACCAATAAAAATATTAAACATTTGCCTTTCTACTCAGGAAAAGAAAAGTAAGCTGGTGAATAAAAAAGCTGGAGAAGAGGCAGCAGTGAACAATTTTTACCTTCTGGTCAAGCCGCCTTCCGGCAGGCTTTTAGAATTTCAAAGGTGGCCGCCAGTATACAATTATTTCAACTGATTATTAGGCATTCTGATGGATGTCACAATACAAAATATGATAATGTTTGTAAAATATTTTCAGCACATTAAAAATATTCTGATGCATGAAAAAGTTAGTCATTTGAGATTTGTAATTAGACTGCTTCATTGTAATTAGTTTAATGGTATGCTTAGTAAGGTGAGATTCTGGATCAACCTTGAGGGATCGTTTGTTTTTTATACTTTACCCTGGAATGGTCTCTGGTGCCGGATCTATAAACTGTCGTAATTTTATTGCTGCAACTTGCCCTGCCATGAGAATTTCTGGAGAAAACAAAAACACTGTTAATACCTACTGATACTAATTCAATATTTACTCAATATATAAAATCATAGTCTCATAATATTAAATATACTTGTGTAGCAGCCCACTCACAGATAAGCCAACCCTCATACTTTTACTCAAAATACTGTAATATGAAAAAACACCACTCAGGGATAAGCCAACCTACAATGTTCATTGTATTTCAGTTAAAAATCCTAGAGAAGGCTTATCTGCATGGGCTTATAAACAAATGCCATATGCAAAAAGATAGAAATTGAAATTACATGGCAGTCTGTTACTATGCTTACTCTCTACAATAGCTAATGTCATTGAGGAATAATATTTCAGCAAAATCAACATGGCTTATTAACAGATGGAAGCAAAGGAAAATTCCAAGGTGTTTCTTAGTATAAATATCCACAACAAAATTATAACCTTTTTTGGGAGTAGTACCAATGAAGGAGAATATTTGTAGCTCGTGGTTGAAATGAAGTGTCTGATGTTCCCTGAGCTTGGTTGTTTTCTTGCAGATGTTCCATTACCTAAACTAGATAATGTCATGAGTGCTAGATAATGTTACCTAGCACTGATGATATTACCTAATTCAGGTAATGAAATGTTTTCGAGAAAAAACCAAACTCAGAGAAAACTAGGGACCCCTCATATTGGTGTACTATCTCCTCAAGCATAAGCATTTTGGAGTACTATATCAACACAAGTATTAGGGAGCTGGCTGTGTCCTGGTGTTATTTGCATTACATTATTGGCACTGGAGAATATGATGAAGTATATCTTGGAAACTTCAAGAGAGCACTGCAGCAATTGGACGACTTGGCATTTGAATACAATGCAACAAATCTTTTTAGAGTGGTTATAGATTCCTGCCAAATTTGACCACTCGCTACAATTTCTGAACACTTTGCTACAAATGGGGATGGGGTATGGCAGTGGGAAAAACCCTGCAAATAAGCTTCCATAGAAGCAAATTATAATACTAGGCATTGTGCTCAAACACTATATCTATAATGTTACACTCATAATGCTCATCCAGCTATAAATCCATTGCACGGATGTCTGGAAAAGAACATTACATTGAATCAAAACTTGTATATCATAGCACAATGCATAGCACAATGAACCTAATGCTAACAATACAATATTGGGCTAAACTCTGTGTTCTAATTGGATTTTCTCAAACCTAATTTATGAAAGTGTACCAGACAAACAGCTGAAATAAGACAAGGAATCTATACTGAAACATAATTTTCCGTTGGACAAACTGAATTAAAAGAAACTACAGAGGGGAACAAGCTTAAAACAACAGCAGCAATTGTTGTTGTTGTTAGTTGCGAAGTCGTGTCCGACCCATCGCGACCCCATGCACAATGTTCCTCCAGGCCTTCCT
>JANHFR010002395.1:163008-176908 GCA_032468015.1 Mimophis mahfalensis | reverse complement strand
GGTGTGTGCCCCCCCTCATGAGTCGGTCCAGAGATGACCTGGGTCAGGTCCATGGTTGTCATGGAAGCCATGAACTCCCGGGCCAACCCAGACGCACCCCCCAGGGACGGCAGGTTGAAGTCCCCCAGAACCATAAGTCTGGGGAACTCCACTTGTCCTATTTATCCATTTTACTATATCTAAATGTGCTTTGGAACAAAATTGTTAAGAAACTTTAAGAATGGGGAAATGTTATCTAGCCTTGTGATAGTTTGTTGTTTATTTTACCTTTTGGGCTCTTTAGAATTTGTTATGGCCAGTGACAGATATAAATATATTAGTTTATATAGTTTGAATGACTTACATGTCACCTACATCCATTTTCTATAATAATTGCCCAATAGAATTACATTTTTTATTTATAAGAGGACTACATCGTAACTGTTTTCTCTGCTATACCTAAATTAATTGGCATTTCTTTTGATATTATTTTTACAAAATAACTTTAAATTGATTGACCAGAAGGATTTATTTGAATTAAGCAATTTTCTCCAGTGCATTTACAGAATTAGCTTTAGCTTTAGCTATAAGAAAAAGAATGATAGCGTATGTTTACTTTATATTTAACACAGCAGGAAGGAAATAATCCTCTAAAGCAGAACTACTACTAATGTTTCAGAGGACAATTTCATTCATGATATATTCATTTTCTGCTTTAATATGGTGTATTCTTTCCACTGTATTTGTCTTTGGGGGAAATTTACTTTTGTATTTCTTATTATTGTTCTATTTCGTTTATACAGTTATTTGTATTTATGAATTGATATAAATGTATTTTAAGTGGATTGCCAAAAGGAAATATTTACAGTACAAGTTGTAGTCTTTCAGTGAAAGAATAATTTTAGCAGAACTGATGTGAGTGAGTCAATTCTAATTTGTTTTAACTTATTTACTTCTCTTTATTCTGAATATTTCCTGATATTCCATAATATTTCTCTACTTTTGTCATTTCTGTTTGTATGTACTATGTACTTCTGAGGATATTCTTTAGAGGAAGTTTTTAGAAGTGTGGTGGAGGAGTGTTTTCATGCAAATTATATAATTTCTTATATTGATCAATAACTTTATTTTCTGAAATTAGTATCTGTAGATTAGAAGTTTAAATAGATGATTTTGTGTAATCATAAATGACTGATTATTTTTTATTTTATTTATTTTATAGTTTAATTTATATACCGCCCTATTCCCTAGGGACTTGGTGGTTTACAGGGCATTAAAAAACATGAATTACAAAAATTAAAATAAGATTAAATAAGGACACGCCCTCACACACAAGCTAAAACAACCCCTCAGTCCAGACCGGCTAACGTAAAAAACAGGGTCTTCAGGTCCTTGCGGAAGGTACGAAGGTCCGGAGCGGTCCACTGTTCAACCAGTAGTTGGTTCCACAGGGTAGTTGCCCCAACTGAAAAAGCCCTCCCCCTAGGAGCCGCATGCCGACACTCCGTCACTGGCGGCACCTGAAGGAGGCCCTCCCTATGTGCACAAACTGGATGGTGGGAAGATGACTGCGGCAGCAGGTGTCCCCTCAGATACTCCGGTCCCAAGCCATTCAGGGCTTTATAGGTTGTAACCAGCACCTTGAATCGCATACTTACCATACTATACTATTAATACTATCAACCTATAGGAACATGCTGTCATTTTGTGAAGGTTTGTTTATGGACAGTCCCTGTTTAGCAACTGCCTTATTTAGCAACTGCAGTTATGGTAGGGATAAAAAAGGTAACTATGAACAGGTCTTGCATTTATATCCTTCGCAGATTATAAAGCAAAGGAAAACTGAAGTAAGATCACTGCTTCACTTAGCAACCATTTTCTTAATGGTCAACTTACAGGTTCCAATTGTGCTTTTGTAGTTCCTCCCTATATGAATTAGTAACTGAAAGTCTTCAGTTAGAACTTTTTAGAATAAAAACATGGATTGAAATTTAGGGATGTTAAAAACCTGTTAGAGAAATCCAATATAGATTAGCTTGTGTATATGTGCTTATTTGTGTTTGTGTGTATAATCACATTCCCCCCCTTTGCCTCCAGATCCCTGCACAGCCCTAATTGTTGCTATGTGCCCTTGATTAAGTGAGTTTAATCAAGCATACACGTTTGAACAATGTGTGCTGAATACTTGTCATCTAAAGCTGTAGGTGGCAAAGCAATGTCAACATTTCCATTTTTCCTTTAAAAAAAGAAAGCCATATTGAATAGGAGTGAAAGGAAAGAAAAATCTTCCACAAATGAGCAGCGGGAGATGAAACACATGAAAAGAGATGGAGGAGGAAAAAGAAGAAGCATTCAAACATTCAAACACATGTACATATATCTACATAAGAAATATCAAATTGTAATGGTTTCTGGGATACCTTTTTCAAAATTTTATAAGTATTCTTGTTTTCAGAAAAGTTGCATGCGCGCACTCACACACATACCAAACACAGACTCACATTCAACATTCAGCTAGATCCTTTCAGTGATACCACCCTATAGTCTCCGGGGTTGTGAATTTGTGTTTTTTTGTGATGTGTAAATGAAGTTTGAAGGAAAAAAGGAGTTTCTGTATATTCAGAGTTTCAGTTCATTTTTATTTATCTCCCCTGCCCCCAAACAATAAACTCTCTTAGATCTTGTTCGGCTATGGAGCTCATCCATGAAATCTTTTGGCAGCTTTATGGAAATAACTTACTATAGTAAATTACTATAATAACATAATATTCTTTTAATAGTTATTAATATAATACTTATACAATTATTTTTGAAATCATTTGCTGTAACCATAGGGAGATTTTAAAGAAAAATCTTAGCTTAGACTAAAACATTGGAATGCGGATTGTGATCAGGTCTGATCATACTTAGCTTTTTCAAGATTAGCTAAGGTTGGTTGCTTGTTTTTCTGTATTTCAGTATAAATTGGTAAAATCCTTGCCTTTCTTACATGCCAATATCTATAAACCATGATATGTATAGCACTGCAAGAAGAGTGGATAAGAATAGAATGCAATGGCCTAATGTTTTTAGGTATTAAGATGGTAATAGATCTATAAATGAATTTGCAACAGTTACATATGTCAACGAAATGTGGAAATAATAGGAATTTTGAAGCAGTTAATATGCCTTTCAGGGTTTAAGAATATGAAGACATAAAACAGTTGCAGTCTGTTTTTAGCTTAAAACAGCTGCCTTGCAGCACACCTGATATTTTATGAATGTACACTTACTCCACACACACATCTCTCGCTCTCGCTCTCTTTCACTAGGATATAATTTCCATGAAATTAGTTTTATTTGTAAACCATGTTTAGGATTCATGTTTAGTTAAAAAAATAAAAAATTAAGCAACTTCATTGCTTCACCTATTCAGTTTATTTGTTTTATTTGAACTGAAGTTAAATAGAGAATGAAACGATCGTTTTTCTGGTTGGTTGTCCATTCTATTTCAAGCAGAAGTTCAGGTATAATTTATATTAATAATATTTTTTTTTATTTAGGGGAATACATAAAAAATTGGAGGCCAAGATACTTCTTATTGAAGACAGATGGCTCCTTCATAGGATATAAGGAGAAGCCGCAAGATGTGGATCTACCATATCCTCTTAACAACTTTTCAGTAGCAAGTAAGTATCCTTAGTAAAGATTATTGAACAGTAGATTGAGAAATTTTTTGAAATGCATAGGTTTTAACCTTTGTATTATGGATCAAAAAGAATATAATTCCATAATATCATAAAATTTTTTGAAATTTCATTGAATCTTCGGTGTGCATTATGGACTGACCAAAGCAAAAGAATAGTAGCAGAAAGAAGGAATGAACTCACAGGGCTTGAGGATAGACATTAAATCTTAAATAGCCAGTATTTGAGAAATCATTGGAATACTTACTCTGTATGTAAATCAAACCTCCATACATCCATATTGAGTGTGAAAAACATTTTTCTAAGTATTCATTGGACTCAATTTGTGTGACCTGAACCTGAATTATCATCCTGTTTATAGCCTCTCTGTTATGAGCTTTTGGAGTGAGATGTCAGAAGATTCTTCCAAACAGCAGAAATGATTTGTGCTTAGCCTAATAACACCCTATTAGTACATTATTTTAGTTACAGGTAATTCTCGACTTATGACCAAAATGGAGCCTGCTCATTAGAGTTGCAACTGGTGGAGTAATTAACTGAGACAATCTTGCTTAATAACCTTCATCCCCTGTTCTCTCTGATGTAGTCTTTAAATGACTTTTCAGGTCGTTATGAGAGCATGGGGTGCCTCAGGTGGGGGAGGCCCTGGAAGGCCTATCATTGGTCTAGGCCAGGTGTCTGCAACCTTAAACACTCAAAGAGCCATTTGGACCTGTTTCCCACAGAAAGGAAAACACTGGGAGCCACAAAACCTGGGTGGGTGTGGCCAACTTGATGTCACTCCCATCCAGTTACATAATCCCTTCAGCCATGCCTCTCCAGGTTTTGTGGCTCCCAGTTTTCTGTGGGAAACAGGTATCATCTATCTATACCTCCATCCCTGAATCCCTCCATCCATCTATCCCTCCCTCTCTCCCTTCCTCCATCCATCTCGCTCTCCATCTGTCTATCCCACCCTGCATTCCTGCATCCCTCCTATCTATTCATCTATCCAACCCTCCCTCCCTCTATCTATCACTCCATCCCTCCAACTATATTCCTCTTATCTATCTATCTATCTATCTATCTATCTATCTATCTATCTATCTATCCCTCCATCCATCCCTCCACCTCTGCATCCATCCCTCCATCTCTCCCTCCCTTCACCTGTGTATCTATCCCTGCATCCATCTACCTATCCCTCCATCTATCCCCCATCTATCCCTCCATCTATCTGTCTATCCCTCCATCTATCTATCTATCCATGCTCTCCTGCCCAGCTTCACTTGGTGTGTGAATCCAACCACCTGGGCTATGGAGGGGGAGTGGAGGCTGGCAGGCAAAGCTGAGTGTTGGAGAACCATGCAAAATAAGGCAACTCCAACCTGGAACCTGTTGGGGAGATACACCCCTTCCCTCTCCCTCTCCTCCCCCTGCGGCAGGACCCCGGGCAGCCTGAGCTCAGCTCCTTCCTTGGAGACAGCCAGCAAGCAAACAAATGTAGCTTTCCAGCTGGGAGGCAGCAGGACGGAGCCCCACCTCCAGCTAGCGAGAGCAGAGCAGGCAGCACATGTACCTTTCCCACCACCGCAATGGTGCTGGCTGGAAGGGATGCACGAACCAAACAGTTGGAGCCATGATCAGCGGATTTTGCAAGCAGGCTTAGAAGGACTCCTTAGCAGAGAGGGAGACCCTGGCCCGTTTGGTTTGCTTCAGCTCAGGGTGGGAATAGAAGGTGGAGGAAATCCATGCCTCTCAGTGTTCAACCTTCAAAAACCCCTTTAGGGTGATTGGGAGGGGAGGTTGAGGGGTGGGGCCAGCCAGTGGTGGGCTCACCTGACAGGGAGCCGCATGTGGCTTGTGACGACACCCAGTCTAGGCCCACTTGCCCTGAACCGCCCAAGGCTCCACCACCTCTTGAGACACCCTGCACTTAGTTTCTTACTCCTTGGGATCCCTACAGCCCTTGGGTCTACTCCCCCCTCAGAGTCCCTGCAGGTCTTTCTCCCCTCTTCCCTCCCCCCTGTTACCCATTGGGCCTTAAACTTTTGAATACCTCCAAAATTCTGGAGCTTTCAGCAGGATTTCTCAGATTGAATTAGGAAAACGGAACAGATTGCTTTATCACACGACCGCATGGTGCAGTTCTGGAAGTGGCCATTTTCTTAGCAACCGCAATTCAGTGCAGCTGTTCAGAAAATCGCGGTTGTTCCAAAACTCTGCTGGGCAGCCATGTAACAAAGTGATCTCTTTTGTTTCCCTAACCCAAAGTCTGTAGTTTTGGGGATCTTTGAAAAGTAAATGAGGAAGATGGTGTGGGACAGGTAGAGTGGGAAGAAGGTCCAAGGCCTGTAAATATATGGGGGTGGGGGGTGGATAAATATAGGTGGGGGTGTGCTGGGCAGTGTCTCTGTGAGTGGTTATAAGGGTGAATAATCGTGGGGGCACTGCAGTGGCTTTAACTTCAGGGCCAGGTCAAATAACTTTTTTGGGGGGAGGTGTCTGCCATAAGTTTGAACAATTGCTAAGTGACCAGTTGTTAGTCAAGGACTACCTGCAACACACACACACACACACACACACACACACACACACACACACACAAGTACACACTGAGTTATACTAAAACTCTCCTGAAGTTTATTTCAGGATGAAACAAAGAAGCAATTTTTCAGTTGCATAATCCATGCTGTCCATAATCCTTAAGAGAAATCTATAAATCCTCTGGTAGATAGAAAATAGAAGTTAAAGAAGATAAACTCAGACAATCTTTCTATGAACAAAGTTGGATATACTTTTAGCTGTTGCTCTGGATAAAAAGAGTCTTTGGAACTTAGATTCAGTTGCTTTTACTAAATACTTTTTACAGTAATGAGTCCCAGCTTTATTGGTATAAAATATTCTTCTTGCAAGATCTCAATATATTTGATATTTGGAAATTATAGAAAATGCAAAAGTGCATTCTGCTTTTTTAAAAAAAAACACCTTGTAATTCTTTTAGATGTTAGAAGATATAGAAAAAATTCAAGGCACACTAAACAGGTCTTGATTAGGAATTAATTTTTTGTTCATGATATTTTTTGGAATGGGGCTGTAAGACTTCAGTATTATGTGTTTAGGCATAAATACTGGTGCGACAATTGTGTCCCTATCTGGACCGAGATGCCCTACGCACGGTTACTCATGAGCTGGTAACCTCCCGACTCGACTACTGCAATGCACTCTACATGGGGCTGCCTTTGGGGACCACGCAGAGGGTTCACTGGTGCAGAATGCGGCCGCACGAGTTGTGATGCGAGCTTCCCGATACTCCCATGTAACACCTCTACTCCGCAAGCTGTATTGGCTTCTGGTTGCCCTCCGCGTCAGATTCAAGGTGGTGGTTATGACCTATAAAGCCCTGAATAGCTTGGGACCGGAGTATTTGAGGAGATACCTGCTGCCGATGTCATCTTCCCACCGCCCGGTCCGCTCCCATAGGGAGGGTCTCCTCCGGGTGCCGCTGGTGGTGGAGTGTCGTCGGGCAGCTTCCAGGGAGAACGTGTTTTCTGTGGGGGCGCCGGCCCTATGGAATCAACTGCCAGTGGATTTACGGCTGGCTCCTGATCTTCACACCTTTCACAAGGAACTGAAAACTTGGCTTTTTAAATCTGCCGGCCTGGACTGAGGGGGATTTTGGTTTTAGATTATAGTTTTAGATTGTATGTGAGGGTGTGTTTGGTTTAATTCAGTTTTAATTTTTGTATTATGTGTTTTAATGCCCTGTATACCGCCCTGAGTCCTCAGGGAAAAGGGCGGTATAGAAATCCAAACAAACAAACAAACAAACAAATAAATCCATCCATCCATCCATCCTGTGGAATTTAATTAAAGCTACTGAGTGTGCAGAAGATTGAACTAGAGTATTTTTTATTCCAACAATGTGAGTTCAAAGCATTTGAAATACTTCATAAACACAATTCTTTTGCACCATTATGCAAACATTATATGTATGTATGGTAAAAGCAGGATGGGGGTAGTGCATCCATCCTTGCTCTCCTTGATCTCTCTCAGCAGCTTTTGATGCTATCAACCATGGTATCCTTTTGGGTTGGCTATGGGGGATGAGGCTGGGCAGCACAGTATTTGCATTGCTTCAGTTTCTTTCTTCAAGGTCTGCCTCAATCAGTGCTAATAGAGAGAAAGAGGCCCAGCCCTCAGCCACTCTTTTGGACTCAGTTTTCCTTTGGGCTCATTTTTCCATTAATAGGACCATGTTAATCCTTTTATTACATCTGGCCTTACGTTGCTTACATTGTCCTATTTTTAACATCCTTTCCACTAATTGTTTTGGAATAAATGTTAAATATCTTATAGTATTGACAATGTCTCACTCCTCTAGTGTACAAGCTGGTACATGTTTTATTTATTTATTTAGCATATGGCACATGTCCATAATGCCTCTGTGAAAGGAATTTTTTGGGGGGTGATGTTAGCTTTACCTGCAGGATGCCTGAATGCCGGTAGGCAACTGGGAGAGGCTTCTTTCTTGTCCCTTCCGGGGTTTATTCCCTCAAGGGTTTTGAACCGCCAAGCTGCCAACCTCAGCAGTGTGCAGGCCCAGTATCTATTATTCTAGCATTTACAAAAATGAGTTACTTTAACAATTCTTGATGGAAATAGTCTTGACCTGTTTTCTTTGTCAATAAGGTTTGACACTTCACTTTCTTTTATTTTTATTGCCTTTATAAAAACCTTCTGAAAACAAAAATTGAAACAAAGGTAACCCTCATATTTTCCTCAGGTAGAATGCAATATCATTTCTTTTCTGGTACACCATTTATTTTCTTTTTTCCTAATAATTTTGTTTTGTTTCTGATATAATTGATTATTGTTGTTGTTGTTATTATTATTTTGATTATTTTTGATGTATTCTTTCCTCTTGCTTTCCTTATTGTGATATCTTGGGTAATCTTACTACCATCAGATATTTCCTTGGGCTCAAGCCTTTTGCTTAACTCATTTTAAAGTATTTTAATATTCTTATTTATCTTTTATATAAACATCCAAGGATTTTTGTCTTCCCTTTTTTATTGTTATGATATTTTGTTAGCCAGTGATATCCTAAGAAGCTACTATTTGCAAAAAACACACATCACCTTTTAGCTGTATAGGATTTAGAAGACACAATACATCATACAGGATTTATGGCCATGATTGGGCTCAAAATTTCTTTTGCTAAACAAGATAGTTGTTAAATGAGTTTTCCTCCTTTTACCACATTTCTTGCCACAGTTATTATGTGAATCACTGCATTTGTTAAGTTAGTAACAAGATTGTTAAATGAACCTAGCTTCCCCATTGAGTTTGCTTGTCAGAAGGTCACAAAAGATGATCATATGGCCTTGAGATACTGCAACCATTATAAATACGTTCCAGTTGCCAAGTATCCAAATTTTGATCATATGACCACAGAAAGCTGCAATGGTCATAAGTATGAAAAACAGTCATAAATCACTTTTTTCAGTGCTGTTGTAACTCTGAGGAGTACCTGTAGTTCTTCAATCAGAAACATTGGAATTTTTAGTGTTGTTCCCCCCAAAATGATGAAAAAGGTTCTATCTGTTAATATAAATTATGGCTTCATGGGTTTAAAGATGGGCAAATTATTTTTAATTTATAATCTGTCACCCTCCAGAGAATGCTGAACTGCAGGTCCCAGTATCTGCACACAATTTGATTGTGAGTGGGAGATAGTGTTTACTGTAACTTAGTGACCTCAGAAGGGCCAAAGGCTGAACTCAGCTAGTCAAAATTCCAAGACTACTGGATACAAAAATGGAATGAGAGTAACCCTTTCTCCACAGACACCTCCAGTCCTTTTACAAGGAACCCCAGCCAAGAGACCCCCAATTTTCCCATGGAATCAACCTGTACCGTAGAAAAACTCCAAGCTACTTTGGGATCCCTTTCACCAAAATGTTTGTTTGTTTATTTGTTTGTTTGTTTGTTTAATTTCTATACCGCCCTTCTCCCGAGGGACTCAGGGCGGTGTACAGGGCAGTTAAAATACACAATATAAAAATTAAAACACATATTAAACTAAGATTTAGCCCCGAAAACTAATTAAGATATATGAAAGCTAAAATCCACCACATCAGCTCTGAATGCCCCATTTTGGCTTTATTTCTCCCTTCCCCTTGTGTGGAGGGAAGAAGCTGCTTTTGGTTTTTCCAGGCAGCCAGAAGGCTGCTGGAAGCTCCAGCTCCTGCAAGAAGGAACAGAATGCAATGGTGATGGTGGTAATGATGACCATCATGTTCTCTCTCTCCTCTTCCTGCTAGTCAGACTTTCTCCATCTTGGCAGCTAGGCTTTAAGCAAAACCTGGCTGCTCATTCTGAACTCCAGGTACTTCCCTCCTACTTCTTGTGCTTTACCCAGCTGAATTGGTCTCAGGGGAAAATGTGGGGCAGCACTTGCTTACCTTCATTCTGGTCGCTTTGAAAAACTCCAAGCTTTCTTAGCCGAATTTTATGAATTAGTTATTGGAGGCATGTGAAGACGGAAACATGCATTACTTCTTGCAGATAGGGTGGTACAAGCAGGTCAGGTATAATAAGCAGACTGTGACTCAGCCTTGTAAACCTGTGTTTATATGCATTTCTAAAATATATAGGAACATATATCTTTTGTAAGTGTGGATAATCTAGTTAGATTCACATCCGAAAACTGGTGGAAAATTAATAATCCAAGTCCTAAACAAGGACCTAAGAACTTCTTTTCTTTTCTTCTCTCCTCTCCTCTCCTCTCCTCGCCTCTCCTCTCCTCTCCTCTCCTCTCCTCTCCTCTCCTCTCCTCTCCTCTCCTCTCCTCTCCTCTCCTCTCCTCTCCTCTTTTGTTTTTGTCCCTCCCTTCCTTCCTTTTGTCACATTTAGAAACCGCCTCCCTCCCTCACAGAGCAACTAAGTGAAGATGCTTTAGCTGAAGATATTATTACTCATAGAAAATGAACCTTATAATTCTCAATTTACAACAATTTATCATTTTATCATTTGAACCTATTAATTGATTTACTTTATATACTCCAAACTTCATCTGAATTTTCCAGCACAGGATTGCCTTGTTATTTAAATTCCCCAAATAGAAGAAGTGTATTAAATTTCTGAAAAATGCTGCTTAGGTATATCTTGTAGAATGTCACATATGGTATGAACCTGCTGTAAAACATTTATTTTTAAAATGTTAAATTTATGCCAGAAATAAATATCAAGGTGACGTTATCCTGACACTAATGAATATATGGATTTTGAGTCTAAAGCCAGTCCATTCCCATTCTATTAGGAAATGTACAGAGTTATCTTTGTGAAGGACCTGGTAATTGCTCATAATGAGGTCTAGAGGTGCAGCTTGTTAGAGGAGTATGCAGATAGTGTGGAAAAAATAGACATTAGAAAAACATGAGCACAACCAAGGAAGCCATAAGGAAGAAACTCAAAATTGTCCCACCTTGACTTTTTTTTTTAAATTATAAAGGGGTATAAAATATACAAAATATTTTTATGGTAGCTTATATGAATAAAATATATTTCTGGTTAAGTCTTATTTCTGCATGTCTGCTTCAAAGGTTGACACAATAGTAAGCTCTCATTATTAACTCTAATGCACTCAGACTGATATGATGGAAGTTTCAAAAAAGTTGTCCTTAATGCCATAATCTATTATGACCTACAGTTGTACTTCAGAGGCAGTCTGGATATTTGGAACAGGAAGATTAGATGTTGATATGTGTGTCTGATCTGTATCTAGCCTTTGTTCGATCAGTTATTTGCAAACTTGCAAGAGAGGGTCTTTAGCCATCCTTTACCCTTAGTCTTGGCAGTGACATGGTGATTGAGTGCTGAATCCTTCAAATCAATGTCAATGACTGATGTTTGGTTATATATAAAGTAGAATTTCCAGAGCCATTTTCTTCTTTTTATGCTGGAAATTCTGTGTTGTCTGAAGAGACTCTTTTACAGGCAGTCCTTGACTTATGACCACAATTGATCCCAACATTTCCTTTGCTAAGAAAGGCAGCTGTTAAGTGAGTTGTGCCTCATTTTACAACCTTTTTTCCACAGTTGTTAAGCAAATCACTGTAGTTGTTAAATGAATCATGCGGCTCTTAAGTGGCTTCCCCCGTTGACCTAGCTTGTTGGAAGCTGACTGGGGAGGTTACAAATGGTGATCACATGACCTGGAAAAATGCAACTATCATTAATACATGCTAATTGAATTTTGATCACGTGGCTATGAAGAGGCTGTAGTGGTTGTAAGTGTGAAAAACAGGCATAAGTCATTTTTTTTCAGTGCTGTTGTAACTTTGAACCGTCACTGAATGAATCGTTGAAGGTGAAGATTACTTGTACTACAATTCTGGAATTTTAGAAGAATAATTTAGTTTTGCATCTAGACTTTTTGTTTCTTGCTAAAGTAAACTATGATTTCAATATAAACTAAAATATTAAACTACCCAATTCTTTCCTCCACCAATCTTACCTTTGAAACAGTTCACTTGTTAGATGGCTAATGAGCACAGAATTTTATCTGATTGACGCCAGGTCAATCTGATTGACACCACCTTTAATATTTCATAATTTTTATTTGTTATTCGGGAATAAGAAAGAAATGTCCATTTTCCTCACCTGTTAGATTAAAACATATTGCTAAGTTAACAGGTAAAAACCCTTGGTCTGTACTCTGTGAAATTTAGTATATTTTTATTTTATTTTTATAGTACTATATTTAAAAACCTTTTGCTTGTCTGTGACTGTAAATAAAATTGATTGATTAAAAAACTTTTAAAATAAGCCACTGAAATTCTCATTTTCTTTGAAACAATGCTAAAAATTTTATTATTTTATTAATTTTATCAGTATTATCCTAATTCAAAATGAAGCCTTTATTTTAGGGGTGGACAACTTTTAACCTGCAACTTAACTCCATGTTCTGCAGGATGACTTCAGAAAGTGGGTAAAAATAGAAAGGATGAGTGATTTCTTTTGAAGTTTGGAAGTTGAGGGAGAAGATTGAACTATAATGGAGCAATTTTCATGTTAAAGGCCACTTTCCGATTCCTATTTTCCCCAATTTTTTTTAAAGCAACTTACTCATTACAAAAGTCATTCTTGTTCATATGTTCTATCATCATTTTTCTGTAGATGCCATTTGGCTACAATAGTCTTTAAAACACAACAGAACAGCAAAGAAGGCAAAAATCTGAAATTATTTAAACACATAGGGATAAAAATGTATTGTACAGGGAATCCAGTAATGAAATATGGAGCTACTGTGGTATCTCAATGAGTCTCTCATTGTTGTTGTTTTTTTTACAAAGTTTATTTTTCTGATACTTTTAGCAACCTGATGCTGTATATGAAATTTCCCTCTGTCTAAATCCTTGAAGATGGGTCACTATATCACTGCATGCATTCTAGATTTCAGTCAATTAGTAACAAGACAGAACGAGTGTTAGGGCAATTTATCTTGAATATTTTTATTCCTGCCATCATCTAACAGTTGACTTTTTTGTTTAGGAGTGTGGACCCTTCAGAGATGCAGCAGAGCTAATGGCCCATAGGTTGTATAATTATTACCGGTGAACAATTTTAAGTATACATAATCAGAAAGTAGTATAGTTTACTCAAGTCAGATTTGTGTGTAATTTCCTCTGAAATATTCAGGATGGAAACTTGTAGACATATGGACCCTAGTACTTTGTAATTTATCAGATTTGTTAATGCTTCTTTATGAAAGAAGCAAGAACACACCTTATGTCACTTGTTGCCTATAGGTTATTGTTTTACATCTGGGCTGTAATTTAGAAAGCTCATGGATTTTGATGGTGGTTCATGGAAATCGTCAATGGAGAAAAGACACATAAAAGTAAATAGGCATATATCACTTAATAATCACATTTAATTTAAGAATCAATATAATTAACTAACTCTGGAATTCAATGCTAACTTGAGTAGAAGTTTCTTGTAAAAAAAATCTTTTAGAGTTCTCTGTACAGTGGTCCCTCTACTTACGAGCTACTCGACAGATGAATTTTTCGAGTTACGAGGGGGAAAAGTGGCCCCCCCCTTATAAATTTTTTTGACATCTGAGTGATAAACTGGGGGGGGGAAATGGGGGCATTGCGATGCGTGGGGGTGGAGCAGAGGCTGCCCGCTCTGCTCTACACCCCCCCTAGCCATTGTAAGGCTGTCCAAAGCTGAGAAATGGGCAAAAAAAT
>JANHFR010002395.1:130618-145137 GCA_032468015.1 Mimophis mahfalensis | reverse complement strand
AAGGCTGAGTCAACCTTGAGCCTGGTGGGAGTCGAACCTGAACTAATTGCAGGCAGCTGGTATTACTTTAAGAGGCACTAAACCCCTACACCACCACGGCATTTTGATATATATTGTGTGTATTTTATTTCATCTTACACCATCATGATATTGTATTAGAATAGCTGCAAATTATAAAAGATTCTCGAGAAGAATTCATATTTTTATGAGTTGCTGTAAAGAGAGCTGCACTTTTTCTTTGCATATAGCAATAGCACTTACACTTATATATCGCTTCACAGTGCTTTACACTCATGTTTCCTTTTTTCCTCTAAGACAATTATTCAACATAATTAAAATCAAAAGAGGAGTAAAATAGCTTGCAGCTTAAACAGCTTGTACTACCTTATCTAAAAAACTAAAATTCAGTGGTGTCAAAAGTAAGTAATAGCAAGAAAAACTAAATGTACAGGTATATAATAGGTGGTACCTGGCTTAATGGGATGTGGTGGCCCAGTTGCTAAGACGCTGAGCTTGTCGATCAGAAAGGTCAGCAGTTCAGTGGTTTGAATCTCTCCATACCTTCCCCGGATTTCCTTTTATACTTTGGCTGTTCAAAACCAGTCAGAGTGTTTAGTACCCCTATTAACTATTTGCTTAAAGCATTAATTCCTTTTCTAGGACTGACACAAATAGAATTGTCATGTGTTTGTGCATACTTATCTTCAGATAAAAGGCCTTAAATCTGCTGTGCTGTGGTTTTGAGAGGACACATAATTAGACACTTGAGCAGTAGGTTTTTAAGGAGTATTTCCCCAAACACCTCTCTAAGTGGATTTGCATGGCAGTTTTTGTTCGGAAATTAAATTACATTTTATGTGTCATTTAATACTTTCCTAGTGCTAAATTCCTTTGACCCTCATATTACTTCTGATTATATAGTTATAGAACTGAGGTAATATGAATTGAATGGAAATGATTATACTGTATATTGCCTGTATATTGCCTGTTATTGCTGGAAGATAGGCTGCTTTAATAACTGCAATTTTTTTCCCTTTAAGTCTTTGAAATATTCATTCCAGACCAAGGATCGACTATGTTTTGTGATGGAATATGTCAATGGAGGAGAGGTAAGATGTGAAGCAAGTAGTGTTATTGCAGTTAGGATTTCTGTCTTAACTCTTAAGTTTACTGACATAGTCCTTTGGTATAAGTGAAATAATCTCTGTAACATTTCCTTTTACTAACACTTGTCCTTCCTACTCACATGCATTACTCAGTTTGCTGAATAAATACATTTGCTAAATAAATGTCAAATAAGTAAAAATATTGAACTTCTTAGTCAGCCTTTCCTGTGACCAAAATGCATAGCAAGTTTAAGAGGATCTAATTATATGGGCAGGGAAGTTTGGATTATTTAAAAAGGAATTTTCTGCCATTTACTTATTACATATTTTTTTTTCTTTTGTTAAGTCTCAGAACAGTAATTTAATGGAGACTACCTTTAAACGTATTAGAACTTCACTTGTTTTATTCTTTTTTTCCCTTCAGTTTTATTGGACAGTTTTTACCTCTATTTTTCTATAGAATTCTCTATTAAAACATTTTGCTTATGAAAAAATGCAATTGAAGACAGAGTTATACTCTTTTATCTTGATAAAAGCTTCCCCTCCCCAATCCTTATTTCATACTCAGCATTGCTTCTGTAATTCTGTTTAATTTAAGCCTCGTAAATATTTTGGTGAGGATATGCAAGTACTAAATTAACTTTTTATTCTAAAGTATTTTGGGAGAGAAAGTTAAATTCTTGTGATAGTACAAATTGGATATAATGTCAATAATATCTTTACAACAAAACTTGTAAAGAAATCCCAGTTTTAATTATTGTTGGAATTAAATTGCTATTGAATTCCCAATGCATATGAAGAAAGTTGCTGCAATTTATATCATACAGCATTACATATCTTAAAAATTTAATTAACGAAGTTTATGAATGAATGAGTTATCATTAATGCAATGGAATTATACGGTTACATCTTTGGTAACATGAGAAAGGGGATCTTAATGAATTCTGCTGGGAGTTAGGTTGGATAAAATGGTTTCAAATATTTAAGGATAAAATTTCCCAGAAAGAATGGGAAATTCTGTCAATTGACATCCTGAAGGAGAAAATAGTTCCCACAAGAAGGGAAAATAACAGAAATCTGAAGATGCTAGTATGAATGAGCTCAGGTTTGAAGTACCTAAAGTAATAGAGAAGATTTTCTGGCTATATTAGAAAGAAAGAGAAAATCAAAAAGAATGTGTGCCATTGTGAAGAAAAAATAATAAAAATATTAAAGTGATAATGGGTTATTATGAGAAGGCTGAATTTCTTAACTCTTACTTTGTTCTTCTTGAAGTATAGAATTTCTGCATTCCAGAAATGGAGCAATATGTTTCTAACAGATATTAGAAGGACTAAGAGAGAAGGACTTACTGTTGACTGAATCATCAAACAAAAGGAATGCTCATTAATGACCACTTCATTTTGGAAAGAACTTTTGATTGGAATGCATTAGGACTCTGTCTTGAATCCTATGCTGTTCAATAGTTTTATAAATGACTTGGATATGAGAGTTTGGGGGACATTTACAAAATTTGCAGTTGGGATAAAGCTGAGAGGAAAATCTAAGATTAAAATTCAGAAAGATCTAGACAGGCTTGAGCATTGGCTGAAGTGAGCAGAATAGAATTTAGGCAGGGAGAAGTGTAAAGTTCTTCATCTGGGTAGGAAACATATAAGACATAAATATAAGATGATGTGAGCTGGCTTGGAATAATACATGTGAAAAGAGTCTGAGTGTCCATGTCAATCAGAAGTGTGATAGAATACATAAAAGGTAAATGCCATCCTGAGATGCATTAACAGGAACATAGAATCCATGTCACAGGAATTAAGTGTTCCGCTCTAATCTGCTCTGCTCAAACCAGATTTGGAATACTACGTGCAGATCTAGGCATTATAGTTCTAAAAGGTACAGTGAAAAAATTGAGTTAGAGAAAAGTTATCAAAATGGTAAAATATCTGGAAAGCAAACCCTATAAGGAATGGTAAAGGATGTGGGTTAACTTTATCCTGTAGAAATGACAGCAGAAACTAAATATGATAGCAGTGTTCAGATATATTAAAAGTTATGTAGCATAAGGTGTGGATAATTTCTAGTGCTCCAAAGGCAGATCAGTAGGTTACATGGAAGCAGGCTTCCATCAGGAGGAACCTCTTGAATACTTACTTAATGATCCTAACTGGACTGGAATTTCTTTTGCTAAGTGGTTCATTAGGTGAAGCATCATGTGACTAAACTAGTAAAGGCAGTTCCAATAGTCCTGATTGTGGTTGGTAGGTGAGGACCATCATTAAGTGAAGACCTCATCTTTTTCCTGCCCTGCATGAACTGCCATCTTTGTCATGCTGTTCCCCACCATCTGAGCCCTGGGAGCTCCTTTCAGCAGATGAGGCTCCTCCACTCTACCATGCTTGTCTCCAATTCAGCTCCCTCCCACCTACCTCTCCCCATCTCTGCCCTTTTGGTTGCCCTGCACTCTGCTGCTGTCGCCTACCCCACCATCCCCAGCTGACCTTCGCCATCTTCTTCCTCCTCGCAGAAGTGTCGTGGAGGTCTCGTGAAGGGCCAGCAGCTGCCTCGGCCAGGTGCACCTCATCAGCAGAAGGAAGAAGATGGCGAAGGTCAGCTGGGGGCAGTGAGGGGTGGTGGGATACAGGGCAGAATGTAGGGTAGCAGAGTGCAGGGTGGTCAAAATGGTATAGATGGGATGAAGATAGGTGGAGAGGGCAAGTTGAAGCGTGTGCAGTTATAAATGCGGGAGGACTGCAAAGGACCCAACATTTTGGCCATGCGACCACATGCTGCAATGGCCATGACTCTGAGGACTGGTTGTAACTACCATTTGTTCAGCACTGTTGTAATTTTGAATAGTTGCTGAATGAACGGTCATAACCCAAGGACTACCTGTATGAGTTCTTAGGCAAGCTGCCAAATGTTCTTTTTTTTTCTGGAGATCTTTGGAGAGCATCTATTGAGAAATGCTTTCTTAGACCCCACACTGAGGAAGGGAATGAATCAAGTGATAATCTGAGATCCATTCCAAGTTTATTCTGATTCTGTCGTTATTGGGTCAATTTTCTGAACTATATTAACTTTGTATCTAGTTGTGTTCATCTTTGTGGAAGCTGAATTACCTGAGTTACCATTATCTGATGGTACTGATGAATATTCATTATCTTTTAGAAATCTTAGAGAACTGAGAAAATACTATAGGACTGGAAGGCACCAAATATTGTTTTTACTTTTAAAAAAAGAAAACAGTTTGGTGTAATGGTTAAGGCATCAGGCTAGAAACAGGGAAAAACCATGAGTTCCAGCACAAAGCCAGCTGGGTGTCTTTGGGGCAGTCAGTTTCTTTCAGTTTTGGAAAATCTTGCCAAGAAAGTTACAGGGGTTTATCCAGGCTTCCTGCAAGAATTGGACGTGATCAAATAGAAGAAAAAAGTGAAAGAAAAAATATTATTTAGAAAGCAGAACGGAGTGACTGCAGAGTAGTCAATCTGATGCTGATACTTAGGAAGATTCTTGGTGACTCAAATAAATTAATCTGCAAGCATCTCAAAGAAATATGATTACTACCAAGAGTCATTGTCTATTTGTTAGGAATACATTTTATTAGCTCTGTACTATTTCATTTTTTAAAATGATTAATAGGTAATTCTGTTTTTAGCAAAACATCTAACAAAGTGTTATAGGACATTCTGATTATAAGCTAGTCTACAAGTGTAGGTCGCATGCATGAGAACTGAACAGCATATATAGCTACCTCAAAAATTTTACTGAAAGGGTTGTTGTTACTTGTGAAGTCGTGTCCAACCCATCGCAACCCCATGTACAGTGTTCCTCCAGGCCTTCCTGTCCTCCATCATCCCGCGGAGTCCATTTAAGCTTACACTGACTGCTTCAGTGACTCCATCAGCCTCCTCATTCTCATTCACTGAAAGATTGGTAATTCTTAATCCAGTTGAAGAAAGTGTATGCTAAGAGATTCAGTGCTGTATGGTCCGATGTTAAGTAACTTGAAAAAGTGGAGGATAAACTTAAAAGATTTGCAAATGACACAACACTGCAAATATTCTATAAGAGAGAAATATAATTTAAATGATCTTGATAAGATAGAGAAATGGTCGAAAATAAAGGATGAAATTTAAGAGACAAATGCAAAGCTCTTAGATAACAAATCAAATGCATTGACATTGAAGTGAGCATTACAGACTAATGTCATTTATGAAAAATAAGATGGAATAATAATTGATTGTCAACTGAATGTAACTAAGTGTCATGTTACGCTGAGAAAGGCAAATGCAATTGTTTCCAAATCAAGGGAAGTAATAGTTCCATTTTATCCTGTGTTACTCAGAGCCTGACAGTACATGCAATTCTCAACTTGCAACCATTTGTTTAGCAACCATTCTAAGTTACGCCTGCACTGAAAAAAGTGATTTACAATTGGTCCTCCTACAACTTACAACTGTCTCAGCATACCCATAGTCATGTGATCAAAATTTAAGCGCTAGGCAACTAGCATGTATTTTCAGCATTTGCAGCATCCTGGGCTAATGTGGTCACCATTGGTGACTTCCCAGCTAGCTTCTGACAACCAAAATTAATGGAGGAAACTGTATTTGCTTAATGACCATATGATTCACTTAATAACTGCAGTGATTTGCTTAATAACCATGGGAAAAGGGTTGTGAAATTGGGCACTACTCATTTAACAACTCCCTTTCTTAGTAACAGAAATTCTAATCCCAATTGTGGTTATAAATTGAAGACTACCTGTATTGTGCAGCATACTTTAAGAAATATTCAGAGGCATTGGGATAAGTTCAGGAAAGGGAAACAAGATGAAGAAACTAACCCTTTGCTAAAACAAAATGATTTAAAATGCTAAATATGTTTAATGTTGAAAAACTGAACAGTGTTTAAATTCCTGAAAAAAATTCACACATAAGTAATTCAAATTATGTTTTTTCTGATTCTAAGCACAGAAAAGGAATAATAGATTTAGCTTGAACCACATCCTCTGAATGAAATTTGGGTTGGAAATCCTTATATGAAGAGAAGCTTTATGGTGGAACAAGTTACTCAGAAAAGTGGGTTTTCTTTTGCTGGATATATTCAAGCAGAGACCAGAATAGTCATTTTCTTTGATGTTTTAGTTGAAATTTTTGATCTGATAGGGTTGGATTTATTGTTTAAATTGTTCTTTCTAATGTCTAGATTTAGCAAACACACTTTTAAAACCATACTCATTTGTTTTTTAATATAAAGGTTTTGGTAGAGTGATTGCTACAAATTAAAAAAAAAATGAGGAGAAAGGAGCTGGAAGAAAACAGTAGAGAATGATGATGATGCACATTTTTCCTCTGGTAACTGAAGGTTAAATGGGTAGCAAGGAAAATGCCTTAAACAAGATTGGTATATTGATTAAAATGCTGATTTAACAGCTCGCTTTTTCCCCTTGGAAACCTGGAAAAGATAAACCAGCTGCTATCTAAGAGTGCTGAATGTCCACTGAGAGTACACTATCTATCATCACAATATGGTGATGAGAGGTGTTTTATGTTTGTGTTAATTTCCCCCACTAAATCAGTAATTATTGCAATCCTGTCCCTGCTGTTTACCCTGCAGCTGTTTTTCCATTTGTCGAGAGAGCGGGTGTTCTCTGAGGATCGCACACGCTTCTATGGTGCAGAAATTGTGTCTGCTTTGGACTATCTGCATTCTGGAAAGATTGTATATCGTGATCTCAAGGTAAAAAGAAGTAATCAAAATGTTGTTTTTGAAGAGACTATTGGGACAAACAGAGTAATTATGAAAGTTATGCTATTTTGAAAAAAGTAACTAGAAAATTGTGGTCTAGATTGAAGTTCATCAAAATGCTCATGATTCAATTTTATATTGTGAATGGTATAACTTGGCATTTGTTTAAATAATTCATAAGAAAGATTGAGTTTAGTGATATGAATAAAGGAATGTTGTTGCTTCTTTTCATCAAACACATATAAAACCACATATAAATGCTACAGTTATAACTAATAAAAATAGGGACTCTAGTTTTGAAATGTTCTAAAAGAACGTTCAGTGCTAACCTACCTCAGAAAATACAGAGGAGCCGTTAGACAAAAAACATTTATTTTGCATATTCAGTTAGCTGGACATGATTGGAAGGTTTTTTTTTCCTCATTGCAACTGACACATTGAGGATTCTTTTGTTTTTACTTTAAACTTTGGTAAATCAAACTTAAGTGTTGATGTTTTGTTATAAGTTTGTTTTCATTTTAAGTACAATGTTTCATATTTCCCCACTATCCTTTCATATTTTGTGAAGCTTGTCAGTGCCTAAATAATTCAGAATAATTAGTATTATTTGATTAAAGCAAGGACTATGAAGGGATTCTTTGACAGGAAAATGGACTAGATATGAATCACAAATAGATTTACTGTTTGCAAATATTTTTTCCAGTTGTATATTTATCCTCAACAACCCTGAACCTAACTATGTTTGCAATCCTGTTACTTGTAATACCTACTGTTACTTCATTTTCACATAGATCTTGACCTATAAGAATTTGGTCAGTGATTGTTCTATGTTATAATGGTGCTGATGGAATGGTGGTTATCACTGATCCTCAGAATTCCAAACATCTCAGCACCCCTGTGGTTACTTGATTGCAATCTGGTTACTTAGCAACCTGCTCACACTTATGAGTGATTGCCAAATGTCCTGCTATCACATGATCACTATTTGCAACCTTTCCTACTGTCTTCCCCAGAAAGTTATAGGGAAGCAGGCAGAGAAGGTTGCAATTCCCTGGGCTAGGTCTTCCTCATCTCTACACTTTCCTCCAGCTCCTATGTGCCTGCACCGTACCAGCTACTTGAATACATTCATGCACCTACCCCATCCACTTACCTACCTGCAAGCCTGGGACTTGCAAATTCCTGGTGGCTTTCCCAATGACTTTGGTTGTGGGAAGCCAGCAGAAATTGCCTTACCTAATGACTGTGGGATTCAGTTAATGATAGAAGTCAGAACTGCAGAGATTGCCATCACTAAGTGGTAGGGTTTTGTCTTATGATTGTACCGCTTAGTGACAGAAATTCCAGTGATAATTGCCATCATAAAACAGAGATTTCCTGTGATACAAAATCCTATAAAATGTGGGAGCTTTCCCTCACTTAGTAAAGTGTTATACTTCTTTGGCAGATGTCCTCACCTTGGTTGTTTTCACTTGGTTGCCATCAAGTACTGATGGCAACTGTACTGCATCCTCCAAATGTTAAGCTAGTGATGGGTCATATTTATGTAACCACATAATTACTGCTTTCCATGCTTGTTTCTGGTATACTTAAAATCTCAGTCTATGATTACAAGCTGCTGTCTTGCTCCAGCTTTTACTGAATTTCCCAAGTTGGCACATTATGAGATACTATGCTCACATTACAGAGGTCTCTTTCCTTTTTGAATGATTTTTTATTTAAGTTATATGGAGATGTCATTTGACAGCCAGGTCCACAGAATAAAGGCACATATAATAAAAATATAGATAATAGTAACAGCTTCAAGATATCCCAAACTTTTGAATATTTCTCTTCTTTTGGTATTCTGACACATATCAGTATTGAAAGCAGTTTATCTTGATACCCATCCACACCCACCAACACACCCACATGCTTAATTAATTAATCTCCAATGGACATATTTGTGCAGTTCAGTCTGAGCAGACTAGCTCAGGAAGTGTTACTCTGTTTTAAAATTTTGCATTTTAGGTTAGACAAAATCCTTCAACTCTTTACACAATGCATGGAAGTTAGGATCATAGGTCATTGCCAAAGGAGAATCTATGTTCTTTTATATTGGAAGAGGATAGCATGTTCTGGTGAAAGAATTAAATTGTTACCTGGAGAAGGGACTAGACCCAAAACAATCAATTTTCTCCCTCTCATTTTTCAACTTGTCACAATCTATGTTGTGTTTTTCCATTTCTGATTAGGATAATTCTCAATATGTTTATAGTAGTTTAAAACTGAATGTAGCAAAAGTCAAACTGGATTATTACAATGTAAAGTATAGGGGGTTTGTAATCATTTTTAATAGAGGAACCTGGAAAGATATATGTATAAAAGGGTTGAAGCTACGTTTTCACAGACAGCATATTTGTTTTTTCTAGGCTGCTCTACTAACTACAGCTGAGGAATTCTTACTACTTAGACAGTTAAATATTTAGGAGATATTTAAATAGATTACATATACCAGAAATTAGAAGTTTCATTTCTGATATTAGCTTTACATAGAAAGTATAGAAATGGAATAAACAACATTTGTGAACATAATAACAACAATGAAATAGTATAGTTTGTATCTTTTGTGCATTGCCCAGAACTACTTCCGTGAGTGGATAGCTGTAGGCAGTTAGTTCTCGACTTACAATTGTTCTTTTAACAATAGTTTGAAATTAAAACCACCTTGGAAAAAATGAATAATTTTATGACCTCTCCTTAAAAATATGATCATTGCACTTTCCCTGTAGTCACATGATGGCAATTCAGGTGCTTGGCAACTGGTTCGCATTTACAGATGTTGGAGTATCATGCAGTCATTATATCACAATTTATGACCTCCCTAGCCAGCTTCAGAAAAGCAAATTCAGTTAGGGAAGCTGGATTTACTTAATACCCATATGATTCACTTAATGACCATGTGATTCAACTGTGTTAGATCATTGACATGATGATTCATTTACTGACTGCTTCATTTAATGAGAGAAATTCTGGTCCCAATTGTGGTTGTACAAGGACCATCTGTAAATGGTTTAAATAAATAAATAACCAACCAACCAGTAATTCTTTCCATTGTGGAAGACTGTCACTGTAAATAATGCTTTATATATACCTTTCTATAAGATGCAGTTGATTGACAAACATAAAAAAGTAGTTCATACCTATTCTTTTCATGGTTTTTCAAGGCTTTTGAGAAAGTATTTTGTGTTTAATGTATGAATTTTGTATGGTATTGAATGGATTTTTTTATTTTAAATGATGTAGATACACATCCATTCATCAGATGCTTGTGATGTTTTTACTTGATGAAATTTAATAAACTTAAATATTGACATTACTGAGCTTGGGTCACTTGAAATCAGATTGGAATTTGTTACTAACTCCTTAACAAAACTATATTCAGACATCTTTTTGATCAATAATCAAGTCTCTTTATATGTTCGGCCCCTCTGTGCTCAAAATTTTGGTGGTCAAAGATTTGGAGAAGAGGATTAGAGACCAGACTTCTAAAATGTGCTTTAAATATGGTTGTGATAACTAGGAAAGTGCAAAAAATAGAAAATACTTCTAAAAAAGTGAGTGTTGCTGGGGGTCGACACTTTGCCAGCCTTTTTAGGGGGCACAGACCCCTCAATGACATGTGTGACCCGCACAGTGACTGTCTCAGGAATGCTAGGTAGGTATGTGGCAAATTTGGGCAGGATTGGTGGAAGGGCTGAGGAATGTATGCAGGATATACAAACACACTTACCCAACCACAAACTCAAACTTCTGTTATATATATAGAGATTAGAATCACTTTAATTGATGGCAAGTATGTACTGACTATGATTTAACATCACTTTGAAAGTGATTGGTTAATTCTGAACACAGTCACATTCCTACTTATAAGAGGTTGTGCAGTGCACACTTATGCAGCCATATCATTGTAAGTTTTTTTAAATTTCTTCCCCCTTAAAAGATTTAACATTTTAACAGCGGTGTGAAGACTTTTTACACCCACTGTATATTGCTTTTTATGTACAATTTTAGGCCATTTATATTTCAAGGCAAATGCAATAGATTCAGTAAGCTTATGATACTGCAATCATAAATCAAGCAATTTAATTTGAAAATAAATCCATGGTATGTTTCACAGAATTGAAATATTTAATGCCAGTTGTGATATTTCCTACTTATGAATAGAGTCAGCCATGGATATGCAGTATCTGCTACACTAATATGCTTTCAGTTAATGCATTGTTTGAGATTTTTTTTTTTTTTAAAGATCCCGAGAATGTATAATCTTGAATTCTCATTCAGAGTTTTGATACGTTTTTCATATCTATTGGTGTGATAGTAAAGTTTGAGATGCTCGTGCTTATTTTATAAAGCCCTATGATGAGTCATTTCCTACAGTGTGTGGAGTGTAAGACATAAAACAGATGGCCCTTCCTTCTTCCCCAAAATCCAGTCTGATATCTGTCTTTTTGATGTCAAGCAGATTTTCCTAGGTTTTTAAGGCAACTTTACTTTGGTTTTCCCCCCTCCCTCCCTTCTCCATGTGTATAGATGGAAATGGTCTCCCGGATAAAATAATCTATTGGAGGTCTCTTCACATTGGCAGATCCAACAGTTTTTTTAAAGGACTTATTTTCTTATAATAGAAACAAACTGGAGCATTTCCACTTACTGTCATTCTTGATTTCTTTTTCCTCATTGGGTCCACTCTTTCTGCCATTCCCTTCTGCTACCTGAGAAGAATTTACTAACATTTTTTTTTATCCCATTTATATGCCGCTCTTCTCCAGAGACTCAGGGTGGTTTACAATCTGTTAAGCACAAATCAATGTGCTTAGCAATAGCCTTCATTCCTTGTATATGCCTGCTTATTAGCGGCATTTTTACAAAGTCAGCTTATTGCCCCTAACAATCTGGGTCCTCAATTTACCTACCTCGGAACGATGGAAGGCTGAGTCAACCTTGAGCCTGGTGAGATTCAGACATGCCTAATTACAGGCTAGCTGGCTGCTAGGCTAAGTCCTAACAGCCTGCTCCATTAAGGTCTCTTTTGAAGTCATAGTTTCTGTTCCTCTCAATCTTTTCTCCTTCTGCATCATTTTCTCCACTACCTCATGAGGAGTAATGAGAAGCTACAGTTGGTTCAAAAGGCCCACATTATAGGAGGTCACGCATGCTTAAATGTAGGTATTTCTTGACTTAGAACCACATTGAGCCAGAATTTCTGTTGTAAGTTCTTGTGGTCATTAAGTAGGTCACCATGTGGCCTGTCTAAATTTTACGAACATTTTTACAATGGTCATTAAGAAGGTCACCATGGTTTTTGAGTAAATCTGATATATCCAATGGGTGTTTTTTGCCATTTTCTATGCCAGAACTATTGGTTAGTTCTAAGTCTGTGAATTCTATGTCTGTAGCATTCATATGTCTTTCCAACGCACCTATTGCTTTCAAATCACATTCCTTTTGTGATTTTAATTTATCTATGGGTAGATGCAGCTGAGTATTTTCCACAACTGTTATCATTTCATCAAACTTTTTAAAAAATATTTCAAATAAGTATTGCATTTTGCCAGTCTTTTCAAATGTCAGCCACATTTGCTTGTCTGTATCCTGATAAATTGCTGCTCTGTGTAACTTGGCAATGATAGATAAAAGAACACAGGAATCCTCAGAATAAAAAAAAAACCCTAAAAACCCCCAGGGAAGATATTTTCTATATATTTCAATCCAAAATTTAAAAAAGAATTAAAAAATAAGCTTCAAACATTTTACAAATGAGTAAAATACAAAAATCCTATAGTGAGAGTCCAAAATAGATGTAAATCAAATGAAAACACTTTCATTACCCCAGAATATGCCATGTTTTCCTTATGGAAAAGCAAAAGTTATTCAGAACAGTAGTATAAATCAAAGAGAAGAAAAAGAACAGGTAGGGTCTAGCAAGGGGGTAAAATAAATCAGCATTCAACTAGCTGGTCAGCTTTTAAAGATAAAAAGTAAAATAAAACAAAAGGTTCAAAAAGTGAAGTTTAAACTCAGGCATGCTTAAGAAAATGAGCTACCAAGAGGAAAGATGGATTTGGATGTCTTTCTGACTGCTCCCAGAGGGAACTGAAATCTTCCCTCCAGACTCCCCTTCCTAGATGGGTCCATGAGCTCCAAAAGCCGTCTTGGGTCATTCCTAAATGCTTCCATTTAAGTCAATGAAGCAGCACTACCAAAGAATCAGCTTTGGCAGCAAAATTGGCATATCATTGGCAAGAAAAAGAAGTTCCGCAGTCTGAGTCATTTAATATAGACTATTTTCAATATTCCAAGCTAAGTAAATTGCAATAGCATTAGCAATAGCACTTATATACTGGCTTCTCATTTTACTGACCTCAGAAAGGTGGAAGGCTGAGTCAACCTTGAACCAGTTGAGATACTGACAGCGGGCAGAGTCAGCCTGCAATACTGCATTCTAACAATTGCGCCACCATGGCTTTAGAATGTCAACAATCTTTAATTATATAAATATTACTGTATTGAAATTGAAATGATGCAGTATATCAAGATTTATAATAATTCAAAGAAAAGGAAAGAAAAAAGCAAAAAATCTTTAATATTTTAATACTTAAGTATTACACACACATGTATATGTGTTCATGACAAATAACAGTGCTTCTAATGTCAGTATAATATATCATATTTTTTCATGCACCTAAGGTTATTATTCTGAACAGAGTAACAGAGATGGAAGGGACTTTGGAGGTCTTTAGTCCAACACCTGGCTCAGGCAGGAAACCCATTTGAGAGAAATGGTTGTCTAATCTCTTCTTAAAAACTTCACAACTTCTGGAAGCAATTTGTTCCACTGATTAATTGCTCTAACTGTCAGGAAATTTCTCCTTAGTTCTAGGTTGGTTCTCTCCTTGATTAGCGATCAGTCACCTTGATTAATGTTTGATATGATGAAGAAAGTTCCATAGATGATTTAGCAAGGGCAGCGATTGCTAAAATATGAGTTTATTTATTTTATTTATTTTATTTTATTAATTCAGTTTATATGCCGCCCTTCTCCTGAGGGACGCAGGGTGGCTCACAGTCCATTTAAGAAACATACAGTATAAAAGTTAAAAGCAAATTAAACAAGAATTTAGGACTACACAAAATAATTAAAAATTAAAAATTTCCAAATCCCCATTAAAATTAACAATTTATTCAGGCCAGACCCACCTGTTGGTATAGCCATGTTTTAAGGGCGCGATGGAAGGCTCGTAAATACGGGACAACCCGGATCTCCGGGGGCAGCTCATTCCAGAGGGTGGGGGCCGTCACAGAGGAGGCTCTCCCCCTGGGGGTCGCCAGCCGACATTGTTTGGCCAATGGCACCCTGAGGAGGCCAACTCTGTGGGTCTGAACTGGACGGTGGGAGGCTGTTGGTGACAGCAGGTGGTCTCATAAGTACCCTGGTCCTAAGCCATGGAGCGCTTTGAAGATCATAACCAACACCCTGAATCGCACCTGGAAGACCACCAGAAGCCAGTGTAAGCCATGCAGGAGAGGTGTAACATGGGAGTGCTGAGGCACCCCGTATATAACCCACGTGGCCACATTCTGGACCAGCTGGAGCCTCCTGTTCCTCTTCAAGGGGAGCCCCAT
>JANHFR010002395.1:101954-115397 GCA_032468015.1 Mimophis mahfalensis | reverse complement strand
ATCACATTTTGTCAGAACGCTCTGTTACGACCTGTCCGTCTTGGGTGGCCCTGCACGGCATAGCTCATAACTTCATTACGCCACGCAAGCCCCTTTGCCGCGACAAGGCAGCGATCCATAAAGGGGGTTAGTGACTATACATGGAATTAAAGATGTAGATTTAATTATGAAATTAGTACATTAAAATGTATACCAGAAAATATGAAGATAGGAATTCATAGGTTACTGGTAATTATATCTTATATTCCAATAACTAGAGATAATAAAAGAACTAGGAGTGCACCCTGGGGAGGGAGAGGAGTCCAATATTGGAATAAGTGTTACCTTGAGGAAAAAGTTTTTATGTTAAGTGACCAAGAATGGATGGGATGGGGGCAAGATGAAAGAATGCAAATAAAAAGAGATTGGGTGATTCAGAGACTGAAACTGGTGAAAATGGTGATTGACTAATGTCTGTTATCTTGAACATATAGATGCATATGTACACAAAGCTCATGAATGAATCTAAATAGATTATATTGTTAGTTTAAGAGAATTACTGAAGGATACAAGTATGGCAAGATATTTTTACATTTTTCTAGTGTTGATCTTGAGAAAAAAATGGGCATGGAAAAAAAGGTTAAATAAACTAGAGTGAAAGTTCAATGACTCCGGAAGTGGAAGTATGAGCTGTATTCGAAAAAGCATTAGAAAATAATTTAATCTCTCAATAGAATGAATAGAAACTGGATGTAAGGCAATGTTGAAGTTGCTTATCCTCTAGAGTGCCATAGAAATGTTTGAAGTTAAACTGATGGAAAGAATGAAAAAAGGCTTGGTGGAATAATGAAAGCAAAAAGGGCCCGGTTAAAAAAAAATGCACGCCCAAGAATAATCGCTGAGAAAATATGTATATTTATTTCTTTCATTTATATAGCTGCCCCACTCACAAAAGAGATCTTGGATAACGTATAGTTAGATCAGTGGTTCTCAACCTTCCTAATGCTGTGACCCTTTAATACAGTTCCTCATGTTGTGGTGACCCTCCAACCATAAAATTATTTTCACATACACCTGTATTTGTATTGAAATATGTGTTTTCTGATGGTCTTAGGCGACCCCTGTGAAAGGGTCATTCGACCCCCAAAGGGGTCCCGACCCACAGGTTGAGAACCACTGAGTTAGATGAAAGCCTAAAAACAAATGCTAAAACAAAATGCAGCATCCAGTACAGAATAGGCAAGGCCAACCATCACATATTTCATTCTTGTAGTTTCATCTCTGGATGGCTTATTCCATGCTCTAAAATCCTGGGGGAAGAACCAGGTTTTTCAGACCCATGAAACGAAACAGCAGGATCAGGATCACCTAAATCTTGGGGAAAGCATTCCATAGGGCAAGTGCTGTGACAGGGAAAGCATGCCTCCTGCTCTTGCCAGGTGACACTGTTTCTGATAAAAGTCCCCCAGCAGGCCCATTCTGCCAGATTCCATAGGATGAACAGAGATAATTGTGACAGATGGCCACACAAATAACCTGGCCCAGTGCCATGAAGGACTTTATAGGTGATAATCAGCACTTTGAATTGCATCCAGAAGCCTAAAAGGAACTAGTTTAGCTCACGAAATAATGGTGCTACATGCAACATGTCTTCAGGACCACCAGATACAAAAGTCTGGAACAATGTGAAGTTGGGGGGAAAATAAAACAGTTTAGTCTCCCTAGATCGAAGAGTAGCAATGTTTGAGGCAATATGGCGGCTCGCAGTACGGTAGATCACGTGACAGTTGCAGGTTGCAGACTGGCAGTCTAACTGAGCCACATGCTGCTCCTGTTCTCATACATATTCCAGACATCTTCTGGAATGTAAAGGGCAGGCAACATAGGGGTGCTGTCAACACAGTAGGGGGCGGGGGAAACAATCCAGTTAGATAAAGTGCTGTTATTACTTGAGGGAAGAATAAAGCCACCATTACAGAACCAATGACATTTTGTCAGTTAAGTGGCAGCAACTCTGATCAAGTCTCCCATCCACTGAACAACTGATCAGAGGTGCCTTCATTGTTGCTTTTCCACTTGCCCAATTGGTGACTGGTTGCACAATTCTTGGCAAAAAAGGAGAGCTGTGGAAAGGCCGCCTTGTTTGGTTGCCTGAGAGGCCCTCCATGAGTAGTGAGCCATCACTACTATTCGGATGCTCTAAGCCTCAGTGCCAGGCCGCAGACTGGGTTGTGGATCCCTGCTATAGCTCATATTCAGTATATTTATTTCCATAAAACTTAACTGTCCCACCCTTAGCACACATCTGGCACAATTGGGAGTGGGGAGATTTTGTAATACATATGGAATGGGGGATGTGGAGGATGAGTGTGCGAAAAGTGAAAATGGTTATGAGAGTCACTGTTGAATGAGATATATGAGTGATGTGTAAAATATAATCAGATAAGTTCATTTATTTTACATCAACCCTGGTAAGAAATATAAAGAACAAAAAGCTTTAGGACATTGTGAAAGCAAGGTTGGTTTGCAAGAATATAAAGGCAGAGAGAACATGGTGAATGGTGTTCTTATGATCTGTCTTTATTTTCTTTTTGTTTGCTACTTCTTTTTTGCTGCTTTATAACTGTGCTTACCCTGAAGAAAATTGCCTGAACACTCTGTACCTATTACTGAGATTTATTGCTTTATCTAACACCAATTAAATTGAAACTTCTTTTTCTATGTCAGAACTTTGAGATGAGAGTAACTAGCATCTAAGCGCATCCTCTTTAGTCTGATTTTGCTGATATAGAATAGTTTGTTTTTAAGTTAATGAATATTTTGAAAGAAATGTAGTCCACCATAAATCCAGTATATATAGTATATAACTCTGATTAAGATTTAATTACAGATACGCTGATCCAAAACAGAAAAAAGCCTAAAATAATTAGTGTTACAAGGACCTTTGATCTAAAAAGACTGATACAGAAGGGCAGATTAATGCTGATTCAGCTTCTTTGATGTTAGGTGGCAGTCTTGTGAAGCTTCTTTCTTGACTTTCTGGATTTTCAGTAAAAGAAGAAAGGATAGATGAATAGATACAGATATAGGAAAAAAAGTTAAGATTTTCAGGTTTGAAATTATTATCTAAAACATAGAATAATGAGAGTTGGAAGGGAACTTGGCACTCTTGTAGTCCAACACCTTTGCTCAGTTGGAGTCCCCATACCACTCTGGATAAATGATTGTCCAATCTCCTCTTAAACACCTCCAGTGATGGAACACGTTACATCTTCTGGAGGGAAGCTGACTAGTTGTTCTCACAGTCAGGAAATTTTCAGTTCAGTTCTATGTAGGTTCTTTAATGATCTTCCACCTGTTACTTCTTGTCTATCCCCCAGATACCTTGGAGAATAAATAAATTCCTTCTCTATGACAGCCCTTCAAGTACCAGAAGACTGCTATCATGTCACCCCTAATCTTTCTCTTGGCATACTTAATTTCCATATTCATTCATCATATGGCTTCGCCTCCAGACCTTTTATCATCTTTGTTGCCATTCTTTGCATTGTTTCTATGGTCTCTCTATTTTGTATTGTGGTGACCAGAATAGGATACAGTATTCCAAGTATGGTTTTACCAGTGCAGTATAAAATGGTACTATCACTTCATTTGATCTTTAAAACATCCCTCTGTCAATGTAATCTATTGCATTGGCTTTTTTTGGCAGCAGCAGAACATTGCTGGCTCATATTTAAGTGACTACTAGGATATCTAGATCCCTCTCGTAGTTGCTACTTTTGGGTAGGTACCACCTATGCTGTATCTGCACATTCCTTTTTTCTTCCCTATATGCAGGACCTTAATTTTCTCACCACTGAACTGCATATTCTTGGATAGGGCCCAGTCTCTCCAGGTCCTTCTAAATCTTGAGTCTTTCATCTAAAGAATCACTTTTTCCCAGTTTGATTTCTTCTGCAAATTTGCTGAGCATCCTGTCTATGCCCCATCATTTATGAAGATGTTGAAGAGCACTGGACTTAACACAGAACCTTGAGATACCCCACTCAGGCTTCTCTCCATGTAGATGTATTTCTATTGAGGAATATCCACTGAATTTGGTTGGTCAACCAGTTGCGAATCCATCTGGTGGTAGTACTTTCTATCCCGTGTTGTTCTATCTTACCAAGAAGTAGATGGAACTATTGTGGATAGATCCTCGCTTACCATTTTCTTGCCTATGTTGACTTGCATTCGTATTCTGTCTCCTATGTTGCTGCTTTTGATAGGGTGAACTGTTTCTTCCTTTGCATAAATACAGATATAAAGAATGAATTAAGCAGTTCATTTTTCTCCCTGCTACTCATCACCTCCTTGCCATCTAGAAGATTCTATAAACCACATGAAACTATTTTTTAGACATCAGTGGAAGACAGGTTTAAGAAACCAAGACATACATGCAGAGGAAAGGATGATTTGTGAAAATTGGAATGTAATGTACAGTGTGTTCAAGCCCATTTATTTTAATAAATGTTTGATTAAATTTGTGATGCTTACGTTAATGGATGTGTTTTCATTTTAGCTTTTTAATATAATGGCTTATTTTAAAATGGGAATAAAATGTTCATCAAATAAGTAAAGACTTGTTTGTGATTTATGAATCTTTATTTTGTAAGACTGCCTTTTCCCCCTCTCTGTAGTTGCTAAAATAGAAATTCATTAGGCTAAACTTGGCCAAACGAGTTGGCATTCAGGTTTCAGTTATCCTGTTACCTGTTCTTAACTAGTAGGATAAAATTAATTACTATCTTCCCTCTTTTTACAGTCCTATGTTTAAATTTGAGAATGTTCATATTTATTAATAAACATTTTTCTTTCACTACACCTTCAGCTTGTTCCTCCTTTTAAACCTCAAGTGACATCTGAGACGGACACCAGATACTTTGATGAAGAGTTTACTGCTCAAACTATTACAATAACACCACCTGAAAAATGTAAGTATCTCATTACTAAGGAAGGTAGGAGGGGAGGAATTCACATTTCATTTATTTGATTATGAAGACAGGCATAATCTTAGTTTATAAAGCTATTATAGCAAATAATAGCTATAATAGTAATTTGTGAGTGTCAGCATCCAGTGATGATATCAGTCACCCATTGGGGAGTGTCCCCGGAAATCGGAAAGGTCTACCAGTGAGAAGAGAAGAAGGTTGATAGTTCACTTAATTTTTCCCTTTTTCTCCTCCCCTTTTTTGGCACCCTGTATTCTTCCCAAAATCTTTTCACTGGGTGTCTTCAATAGCAGAGGTTTGTGTTATTCACATTCATCCGAACTTTGTCAGGATAGAACTGTTATGAAGTGAAAAAGACTGCAGAAACAGGAGGAGGGGAATAAGGAATTATTGGCTGCTTTTTATTTGTATTTGTGTGTGTATTGAGTATATCTGGAGCTGTCTAAGAGATGTTACAGCAGGAAATCTTCAGCAATGACTTTTTAAACATTATTATGTACTCTGTTGTACTCTAATTTAGAAGGATAAAAAAGCCCCTGTGATTAATACAAGAGTGGTTGGATGAGTAGGTGTGAATTAGTTCAAAAGTTCGGAGTATTAACTTACAGGAGTGGGGGTCTATTTAATCTATTTCTTCACTCTACTGCATATTATTGAATATAAACCTATTACAAAAGAATTCTGAAGACTTGAAACATTTATATTTTGAACTAGGCCTAATAATTAATCTTATTCTTTTTAGTCCATTTGGCTTCTCATTCTAAAAAACAAAATTCGCAAAAGTAGTCTTCAGTTTTACATATCTCTACAAAAGATCATAGTAAAGATAAACACAAAAATAATTTCATATTCAAAAATTGGCAGCTTGAAATATAAAATTAAAAATCTTCCAATGATAAAATTTGAAAGGCAAAATGGGATTTGTTTTCATATTTCATTGAACTAACCTAAGAAAAATGCATTTAAGACAGTATCACTCTAATAAGAAAACATGTGCAAAACTACTTATGTCAATATAGGGGAACATATTAGTCATTTTTTTTGGTCATATTAGTCATGAGGCTATCTTTAACCTTCAATTCCACAGATGATGAAGATGGCATGGACTGCATGGACAATGAGAGACGACCACATTTCCCTCAGTTTTCTTATTCTGCAAGTGGACGGGAATAACTTCCTGTTTTGTATTCCTGCTATAGAGACATACTCAATTTATCACTGAAAATGATTCCTGAACATCACCACCAGTCCCTGGTATTATTTAGGAGAGCAGAGCACTTTCAGAATTCATTCCAAATTGACCAAGTTCCTTTTTGATTAATCAGCTTATTTGATTTATCTGCATGAGGTGTTACATTGGTCTAAATTGACCTGCGGTTACTGCTGTTTCAGCATGAAAGTCATAGCAAAAAGCAGTCCCCAGATATTAGAAGGCAAATTCTCAGTTGCGTGATTTGTGCACAACCAGCTCTCAGAGCAGAGGATAAAGGCCATGCTGGTCTGTGATACAGTCCTTGCTCCTTTCTAAAAGGCAGATCAAAATCGTGATTAATTTGGATAGTTTCTCAAGCTGATTGGAGCTTGACAAAACTAGAAAATACTACAAGGCGGTTGTGTACATATGCAAGCTTTTGGTAGATACTGTATATGTCATCACTTGAATCAGTTTTATCTTTAACATGTGGATAAAAACATTCAGGCAAAGAACCTATAATTGTGTGTGTATATGTGTGTGCGCATCCACACATATACATGCTCACACACAAACACACAAAGATAGATAGATATATGTATAATTATATATAATTATTTTTTAACTGTTGGATACTACCCAAGAAGCAAAAAGTCTGGGATCGCCAGTTTTCCACTTAGACTTCCAGATTCATGTGCAATTATGGAGAATGGGACATTTAAATGGAAGAAATTATAACATAAAAGCAGCAACTGATGTTGTTTCAACCTCTTATGATTTGTGTCTTGTGCTTTCCTTTTTTTTTTTTTTTTTGATATTCATCACCCCTGGAGGCTGAAGAATTTAGACAAGCTTAACAACATTGCTTTTCACCAACATTTGTATACTAAGGTAAACAATTGTTTACCTTTTATGGGGTTTTTTTGAGTCTATGAACTAGTTTCTTTTTCTTCTGATGTTTTAATTGAATATTTTGTTACACTTCAGTAGTATTTATTTTTTAGTGACAATGATTGTATGTGTCATGTTTGCAATGCTGCTACATCCTAGAAGAGGCTTGCAATTTATTTTATAATGTACGGAAGAACTGTACAAGCTGAACAAAAAATGCACTTTTTTCTATATGAAAATGTTAAAATTCTGAAAGTGTACCTTGTACTTAGAATTTGGTTTTTATAGTTAAACTATTTCATTACAGTCAAGGAAAAAAAATCCCCAACCCATGTATCCCCAATTGTTTGCACAGTCTTTACTGAAGTTGAATGTTGTACAGGTTGGATAACCCTTCAAAAATTTTAAATTACCAAGGCCACAATGATTACAAGAAATGCATTGTAAAGTTTCAAACATTTAGTTAGATTGATAGGACTATCTGTTTTTAAAATACCATATTAGTTCTAGCCATGACAGATGCAACATTTTTAGTAAACCTATTTCTCAAAATATTTATTAAATAGGATGTTTGAATATTTATTTTTTCATTTAAAATATTTTAAAAAATAAACATGTGACGAAAGGCAATTTATGACATGGCCTTTGGTGATGGGAGTTGAGATTTTCTAAAAGAGCTAGTAAGGATGGTCTGTGGGATTATAACTGATGATTCTTGATTTCATTCTTTGTAACTCCTATAATTTTTTAAGCTCTTATATGACTTGTCTAAATCTTATGAAAACTGCCCTCATGACTTTAAAAAATATTGTATCCATCTCTTGATGCAGAAAATGTACATACTTTGAAGTATCACTGCAGGCAGTGGAACATGCTAGGGTTATCAAGAGGCATGTGGGCATTTTATTCAGGCAGCTAGGATAAATCTATGCTTTAAAGACATAAGGTAGGTATCATTGTACTTCTACACTATAGTAGGTCAGAAATACTGTGTATCTCTTGTGTGGAATGATTATAGAATGAGACAACTTCTGCATTTATTAAAAATTGTGAAGCAGTAAGGAAGAGTCGGAAAGAATGAGAAATTTAGTTTATGATCAGTGTCTTAGTACTATATATTAAATACGAGTACACTCTTTAATAATAATCGGAAGTATTCTCAGTTCAGCAGTACTAATATGCAAAAATTTCTTTGATCTTCAGATGGACATGGTGGTTAATTAGGACTGCTTCTCTCCTTTTGGCATGGATAAATAAGAGAAGTCAGGAGTCTCATGCTCCAAATGGATGAAGTCATGTACTATCATCATTTTCCTACCTGAATGTGCCAGCCTAAATTAATAAAAAAAAGCCTGACATATATAAGATACTTTTCTTCTCCTGTGCAGCCCTTATATAAAATGGATTGGAACAGGCATTCCTTTCCACAGTTCAGGACATTTATTGATTAGGCTGGTGTGTGCCTAGGCCAATTTAGTTTACTCATACTTATGTTACACATAATCATTAAGTGGATATAGTTCAGTACTAAAGTATAGAGCAGCCACAGTTGAACAGACTGTTTAGGGGAAAGGGGTATTCATTAAATTTGAATATCCATTAAACTCTCAGGTTGCCCTCCACCTCCCACCATTCGCACCCCACTTTCCTTGCTTCCCACAACCCTTCCTAGAGATGTTTCAAATACACCCCTTCAAGAGAGGTAGCTATTCCTAGCATCAGTCTTTCGGATGTTTGATGACACGTTTTGCTCTTGCTCCTGTCACCAAGGAAGCAGTGGCCAGAGCTGCAGGTGAGGGAAGGGGAAGGAGTCACAGCTGTTGCTCCTCCTCACAGCACCTCCCCAGCCTCTTTTCCTCAGCTCAGCCCCACCCCTCTTCCTCCCACCGTCTGCCAGGTTTTCTTAATTCCCTTCCCAGGAACTCCACCATTAAATATGTACAATATACACCCACCACCCACCTGATCATCCCTGCGTTTTTGTCTCCCAGAAGTTAAACAGGCAGCATATCCATTTTTGAGTGTTTAGCAGCAACCACTGTCCAGACCATTCCCCAAACTGGAGAAGTCTCTTATTTTGGGATATTGCCCACATGGAAATGATGTTCATTATGTCCAAAGTCCATTAATCTTGCACTATTCATGATGGTCAATTATTTTTTTAAACATGCCATTGGTCAATCAGTATGGGGGAATAACATTCCATGCAATCCCATTTTTCATTATACAGATACTGTATTTTACGTTCTAAATCATTAATACTATTTTTATGATGACTTCATTTTTTTTTTACCATAATCCTATCTGATTATAATTTTTCTACCCAGTGCTTTTGGAATTTTGATGTGTTGGCCAGGGAACTTAATGTAGTAAAACTATCGAGATTAAGGAAAAAATGAAATCTTGAAATACATTAAATAGAATTTTGTGATCTTTTTCTTTGGTTTTGTATAAGGGATATACAAAAGATTCAAGGTGCTGGTTATAACCTATAAACCCATGAATGGCTTGGAACCGGAGTATTTGAGGGACACCTGCTGCCGCTGTCATCTTCCCACCGCCCGGTTTGTTCCCATAGGGAGGGCCTCCTTCGGGTGCCACCGGTGACCGAGTGTCGGTGGGCGGCCCCAAGGGGGAAGGCATTCTCTATTGGGGCGCCCGCCCTGTGGAATCAATTGCGGGTAGAGTTGCAGACAGCTCCAGATCTTTGCACTTTCCGCAAAGATCTGAAAACCTGGCTTTTTACACCAGCCAGCCTGGACTGAGGGGTTGTTTTTAGACACTGGTTAGGGCGTGTTGGGTTTAATTTTGTTTTAATTTTTGGACTATCTGTTTTTTAATGCCCTGTACACCGCCCTGAGTCTCTAGGGAGAAGGGCGGTTTACAAATAAAATAAAATAAAATCAATCAATCAATCAATCAATCAATCTTTAGTCCCAGATTCTAGATTAGTAACACTTTCTTATTAATATGTTATCAAAAACAACAGAGACTAGTTATGCTAATATGCAAGAAAATATAAAAGCAAATATTAACTCACAGTTGAGTTGTGCTGCCTACTCAACATAAAATAATTTATGAGTAGCTGTGTATAAAATGAGGCCAACGAATACTTTTTTTTCTTGTCTGTTGTATAACAAGTTGCCTCATTTTGGATGCTCATTCCATCAATATTAGGTAAATGAGGCTCAATTCAGTTTTCCCACCCTCACTACACTCACTTGTTGTAGGTCAGAGTTGTAGGTTTTTAACAAGGTTTCAATGTCTTACCCTTTCTCAGTATATAATGTGGATAGATGAGAGTGGCATTTATAAATATTAATACTCCTGAATTCCTCCTGCCAATCAACCTAATGTGCTAGTTCAGAAGAAATTAGCTCTTGTTCAAAGGATCAGAAATATATCCTATCATGTTGTTGTACAGGCATATTATATGAAACATTTGAATGATCCCATCTCTATTGCAGGGGGTAAACATTGGGCTTCAGAAGAGAATATTTCAGCATGACTGTAGTATAGACCAAGGAACACATTGTATTTTGTGGGCAACACTGATGGCATCAGGCAATTACATCAAGAACATTCAATAGTGAATGGGCTCTACCATTCTGAAGTATCCATTGCTTACATCATAGATTACTTTTTAGATAATTACTATAAACAAATGCTTTGATAATACATTTTTGCTGTTTGCTTTTTGTTTTTAAATCACAAATGAAGTTATGGAAGTATCATAGGGCTAGTTATCAAGTTCTAGATGATCTCCTGAATGTTTATGAGATCATTAATGTCTTTCATCTTTCCCGGGATCTTCAGACAACAGCAGTGCTATTAAATATACAATAAAGGTTTTTGGGGGGTTTTTTGAGAAAAGTTAGACCAACTTTCAATTTTGCTATTTTGCTGAAAAGGAACTTGTAATTTGATGAATATGTGATCAGCTGAACAAAAAACAGCTTTCTTTTGGCACTTGATGGCAACACTAAAACCATGTGTCTTATGAACAAAATCCAAAATATAGTGATTATAATTAATGAAATTAATTTATTTTATTTGCAGTTTCAAAGGGCAATGAACAATATGAGAAATGCGTGGTATTGCATTAGCTTATCTTTGCAGACATGACCATACAGCTTTTTCATTATGATATCAGTGATCTTTTCCTGGAATCAGTGTGCTTGATGGTACCAAACAGGTTCAGTACCATATAGTTTCTATATGTTACATAGTTCATATAAAGGGCCTCATGATTTGGTTACTTCCCCAGTAGACTTACGGATCAGGGTCTCAAAAAGACACAGCATTTTGCTGAGAGCAGTATACTAAGATCTAGCCTCGAAGTAGGAAACAGTATTAAACCAAGTTCTGTATGAGATGGCCCAGAATAGCGTCTGCTGTTTTAACTCTTTAATTCCTCTATATTGTGTGACTGAGGGAAAGAAATTAATAGAAGGCCATATAAATTGAATAAATAAATTTTGATGTATATCTTTCCTTCAGGAGTTCACAGTAACATATATAAGGAGTCTCTCCTCACATAATCCTATGAGATAGGTTAGCTGAGTGAGTGTAACTGGCTTATAGTAATGATGGCCATTGTCAGAAAGAAATGACAATTATGTGGGGAGAAAGAGAAGGCAACCTCTTTTCTACATAAAAGACAGTATTATAGAAAGCCTTAAATCGTAATTTTCTCCAAATCAAATAGCATCTGTCTTTTTAAATCACAGATTTGCCACAGAATTGCAAATGAGTCCATATTATAAAGAACAGAACTTTTGCCATTTTGTATAGAGAAAATATTTAAAAGTCAATATTTAAATTGCCTCTGAATTTATATATTATTAATACAGGGTTGACATCTGCTAGTGAACTAACATTCCTATCCTCCTTCCCTAAATCTTTCTCAAAGGCTGGAATGTAGCAAAGGCATGCCTGCTCATCTAATGTTGGATGCAGCCCACTATAACTCATCCTGATAAGTGGGGGGGGGGAACCTCCTCCAAAGCTGGCATCCTATTTTATATCAATTGCCTGCATTTAATGTGTTGTCCGCAGACTCAAGTCAGCACTAGAAGTTTTTTTGCCTTGTTTTCTTGTGCTGAGGATAGGATGATGGAAATCGAAAGGCCAAAATACTTGAAACTTGCTAGATTCACTAAACTTGTCACAGGTCTATATAATTTGGTTTGATTTAAAAGCAATTGGGATTTGAATTCATGTTCCTATATGAAATAATCCTTCAGAATGTGGCAGCTAGTCTTCCCAAGTAATACATCAGTATTTTTTTTTTTAAATAGAACTAACACTGGCCACAATACATTTGTAGCTTTTCTACTGTCTTGCAGACTTTTCTGAATTTTGCTACCCTGACACAAGAGCATTCAAGAAATTGTATTTTCAGTCTTGTTGGCTCCAGCTTATACTTGCTTCCAGGACAGGATGCCCTCTTAACACTACAGCCATCTTGAGGACATCAAAGACTTTGGTTTATATCTGGATAATTTTTGCACACAGCTTTGCTTCCTGTCATGATTCTTCCAATACATTTTGCCCATTGTTTTATACTTTTTTCTTATTTTTTTTTTTTAAATGGGGAAAGGTATCACTTCTTAGAGCTGGCAGTTCTTGCACAGGCCATGTGCTTCTGCTAGAGTGAAAAATGTAAGCTTTCCTTACTGTTTGCAGGGTCTCTATATTACACCTCAGTGTACCATTTTGCTGCTACTGTTTGTACTGTGTACAGTAGAATTTCCTTATCTTGATCCTGATAGTGCATTTGCAGGTTAAGCATGAAATGTAAAATATTTATTTAAATAAAAACTCTAAATTGGTAATTCAATTATCTTCCCTTAGCTTTAGAGTTTGTGAAATTTCTTGACCTTGCTAGTTTTTTCAGAAGATCCCTGTCAGATCTAATTGTATAGTTAAGGATATTAAGCAGACAAGACTAAGTCCAAGAAATCAGTGTATTTGCACTTAGTTGTACTTAGGCTATTTCCTTTAGCATATGACCCATAAGGATCTAAAATAACTACAGGGTTTTTTTAAAAAACTTTTTGTACATTACATATCTTTCCTATTTTTACACTTACATATAGGGACACTCATTTGTGTATTTATTTATGCACACAGTATAAATAAAGCACAATTTCATTCTGTTAAATTTATGTCTACGTTGTTGCTTTTGCTTGGAAATGCATTTTCATATTAAAGTTACAATTATTTTTCCACATTGTTGTTTTAGACTAAAAGAAATTGCATACCCTGTTGAAATGACTGAAATACGTGATTTTAAATTACAGCAGATATAACTGAATTGTAGACTTTCTAAAGCAGTGTTTCTCAACCTTGGCAGTTTGAAGATGCGCGGACTTCGGGAATTCTGGG
>JANHFR010002395.1:66551-78558 GCA_032468015.1 Mimophis mahfalensis | reverse complement strand
ATGCTTGATAAGCAAGATTATTGACAGTGTTAAAATCCTGATGGGGTAGACAAACATAAATAAAGCCATAACAAAACAGCTTGGAAAAATAAATTACACATAATATTTTATAGCTGTTTAGAATGATAAAAGTTTTAGACAACCACTTTTTATACAAAAGAAAATGCAAAGAGCTGAAATGATGGAACAAGGTAGACTGAAAAAATATATTTCCTGAGAGGTAAACATCACGGTAATTCAAGAATAAAATAGGACAGTAACTTTCCAAGTAAAATATGTAATTAAAAACGATTCAGGAAGAAATAGTACCAAACATTGAGGGCCTATATCATTTGTTAAAGGTAGAACAGTATGTGCCTATTTCTTTTTATTTAAATATTTGAAATATGCAAATGTATATTCAAGCTCAGAAGGGAGAAGGATGGCCAATATGGACATGTTTAGGTAAGGTTAAGAGAAATCAAAAGCTTCTGAGTCATATGCCAACTTAGCAATAGCACTTAGATTTATATACCGCTTATCAGGGCTTTACAGCCCCGCCCCCCAAGTGGTTTACAGAGTCAGCATATTGCCCCCAACAATCTGGGTCCTCATTTTACCCACCTCAGAAGGATGAGCCTTGTGAGATTTGAACTGCCAAACTGCAGGCAGCCGGCAGCCTGCAGTACTGCATTCTAACCACTGCACCACCGAGGCTCTAACTTTCCAACAATATAGCTACACAAGTCACAAAGAAGTGCACATCCTTGGACTTAGGAGCACTGAGCATTGAAAATGCTACACCAATTCAGACAATTTCTATAGAATCAAGCCATACGTCTAATGAAAATATAGTCAGGAAACAATGAGAGACATAAAATATAAACAAAAATATGTTTTTTTCTCCCCAGATTCCAGCCATTGTAAATATTACGTTTCACCAATTTCCATGTTCGGCAAGATTTCCATATGCAGGTGCAGAACCAGAGTACTGTATCCACAATCCACTTAGAACGCACAGCAAAATAACTGCATACATGTATTACGGAAAAATAATTCTTGCTGCAAAAGTCATGCTGGAATACCCCCTCCCCTTTTGACAGAATGGCATTTGCTCTCTTAGATCAACAGCTAACTCTTCAAATGAATATTGATTGATAGAGAATACTGCCAGCTGCAATTTTCAGTGTAACACTTCCTTTTTTCAGCATTCAGAACTTTTGGAAGTGTTCATCATTAAGTGTGAAATTGTCCACGCTTCTTCTCTGCCTGAAAACGGAGTACTTCTGGCAAGTCAGAGAAATTTCACGATAGCTGTTTCTATGAGGAGGAGGAAAAAAATACGTGTACATTTATTTTTTAATGAAATTTACATGTTAACAGTTCAAATAGAAAAAGGACTTAGACAAGATGAGGAAAGAAGGAACCCCAGATTTTATGACTTGCTGAAAAGAAGACAGGTTATACAGGCAGGGTCCCAGCACTATCAAGACGAGAAGTGGGAATCTCAGTCTTTGCTTTGGTATTGGCACCTGTCCCTGAAATACGTTTAACATACCTTGTTACTGCTACATCTATTCAAATAGCCATGAATGCAAGAACTGAGGTTGGGTGGTGGTGGTAGAGAGCGAGTATTTCCTAGGTTCTATTTTATTATTTTCCCCCCAGATCTACTGAAAACACTATTTTGTGCTAATTAATCAGTTCAACACACTGTAAGTATTAATTAGCAAAGTACATTTAAGAAAATCTGAAAACTCTTTTAGCTGTTATGTGGATCTTTCCTTTAACAAGCTAGTCAAACACCTGAAATAGATCTAGTTTTAAGGTCTTCCCTCCAGGAACCTATAAAATCCATTTCTACTTAGTCCCTGTATACTCATTTTTCATGTCTTGCAAGCTTTTACTAGCCATATGTTTAAAAACATCACCATTAATCACTTTTGATGCCCTAATTTTCATAGCTCAGAAGTTCTTTTAAGATCTCAGACTGATACCTAGAATTTCCCCTTCTTCTACTGTGAACTAAGCACAAACAAAATGTACCTGCTGAGATTTTAAACACCTAAAGTTATATATCATGAAAAGAGAGCTACTAAAATCAGAAACAGATAGCAAGTAACTAATCTATTACTGTAGCACCATAGAAGGAAAATGCATTGTTGTACTGGAGATGAAATTCATACAATTAAAACATTCTTAAAACATTTATACTGTTTTTCATGTTTGCTGGTTAATATCCCATTTTTCAAATGAAAAGATATCGCATATTGCTAATTCTGCTTCAGAAGTTCAGTTTTGAGTTAAATAAATATAAAAATATAATTTAAAGATAAACATTTAATAAGACTGGCAATTTTAGTTAAGGCACAACAAAAACAAAAGTTATTCTGTCTTGTAGTTGCCTATTGCTTTTTTATTTCAGCATCAAAATTCGTTAAACAAAACATATTCACATTTGTTAAAGAGATGTTTATTTTAGTTCAATAGGTTATGAACGTCTTTTAACTTTCATGTGACCAACAAAGAATTTTAAAAACAAAGTTAATCCTGAAACAACTAAGGAAGAGGCGATAGGTTCAATGCTTCTTCCAATTTAAAAATCACAATGGGGTTGTCCCAAATGTGTTCTTTCAAAAGGCAACTTGTCTTTCTTGGCTTTTCCTTGAAGACATTTGGCTTCTTCTTCAGTTCTGAACTGAAGTGAGTCCATGAAGTGAAGAAGCCTCTTGGATGAGAAGTGAAATTTCTTCAAGGAAAAACAGAGAGAGTTGAAAAGGCACCTTTGGGACAACCATGACTTGGAATTTCCACAGACACTCAACAAGGTCTAATATGCAACTATTTATATTCCAAATAATCCTACAATCAGCATTTAGCCAGTTGAGGAAATGCAGTAAAGCATGTGCTTGGTTGTTTTCTTGCAAATGTTTCATTACTTGATTAGGTGACATCATCAGTACTCAGAGTGCACTAAGGACTCCACAGTCCAACTTCCACCATCACTATCAACTAGCTGATTTATTCAGTGCTCTCCAACTGTGGTGAATCATATTCAAATGACAATAATGCAGATGGACTAACAGTAACTCAGGGGCACTGTGAAAGGAAGGACTCATTCTACTGATGTTGAAGTTACGTAAAAAGCATACAGGGTATCTTGCTATCAGTCTATCTTTTTAAACTACTTTCATTCCAAAATACAATCCCTTAAAACACATTTAAGAAAAAAGAAAGCTAACATCAGTTTTTGCATCAGACAATTTATGTAAATTTATGTAATTTTGCATAATTGATTATGTATTGAATACAGTGGTCCCTCGACCTACGAACCACTCGACATATGATGATTTTGACATACGAACAGGGAAACTGCCGGTGCTTTTAGCCGCGGGTTCCCCGACTTCCGAATGACAGCCGTGGTTTCCTCGACTTAGGACCCGGTCCTGAGAAGCTGGCAAAGTTCTTTTTTAGAAATTTTTTGTAGAAACCTAATTTTGCTGTGCAATTTGCATGCCTTTAAAGTGCACCTCATAAAGAGGTTTCCACAAAAACCAGGCGTCTGGGTCTTTTTCCTAGGCTCCGGAATGAATTAATCCGTTCCCAATGCATTTCTATGGGAAGCTGCTTTTTGCCCTATGAATTTTTCAACTTCCGAATATGCATTCGGAACAGATTAATTTCGTAGGTCAAGGGACCATTGTATATTGAAATGTTTCAAGACACATTCTAACAGATTCCATGAATTACATGCTATTAGCATTGAGATAGATCCTATTTTGGCAGATCACATGAGTATGTCTGAAAAGGACTGATCAAATATTATCACATATTGATTTATTTGTTATTTAAATTTATAGGGCTGTCCAATCATTGTTTCTGAGCACCTTTCACAGATAAAAATTAAGATGATAAATGGCCTCTCTTGGCCATTTACAAGCGTATGTGGTATTCAGCCAGTTCCGACAGGTTCCGGAGAACCGGTAGTGATAATTTTGACTGATTCAGAGAACCACCTCTGATTGGCCAACTGCATAGCCACACTCACTAAGCCATGCCCACAGAACCAGTAGTAAAAAAATTTGAATCCCACCACTGGCTACAGATAATGGAAAACGCCAATGTCTAACTTCCATTTATGTAGGCTATAGACAATGGAAAAGCACACCACCATGGCCCAGAACATAGGCTATGACAGCCAGATTTTAGGGTTCTTGTGATGGTGGTGGAGTCAAGTTCATTCTTTGTCTTCCATCAGTAGTATTCTAGATATCTCTTCATCCATTTCATCTCCTTCAATTCCACAATTCCAGTATACCATGCGGGATGAAGAGTTTACAAGTTAGGAGAGGTCTCATGAGTGCAATTCTATTCAGAGCCCCAGACATCTTTCTGTTCTAAGTAGCAACCAGGTGTTTGGAAGGACTATGCAGCAGGTGATAAAATAAATCTACATTTATTTATTTTCAATGTTTAAAGTGTTTTAGTAAATACTATGATGGAAGTTTATAGTCATGGAAGTACAGCAGGGATGTAAAACTCACAGACCACAGGCTGGATAGATCCATGCCCTTCCTGGCTTGTGAAAGCCAGGAAGGGCACTTCCTGGGAGGTGACATATGGTTGGAATCTGGGAGTGATTAATACTTCCCTATGAGAGAAGATAGTGCCCCAGTGTTTTAAGGAAGCTGTAGTCTGCCGTCTTCTTAAAAGGCCATTCCTAGACTCCACCATTTTGGGTTATTTTTGTCCTATCTCCAACCTCTTCTTTTTGAAAAAAGTTGTTGATGATCTGGACCACTTCCACTCAGGGTTCAGGCCCGGGTGTGGAATGGAAAGGACATTGGTCACACTTTTTGATTATCTCTGGTGGGATCATAGTAGTACATCCATCCTTGCTATACTCGTTATGTCATATATTTTCTTAAATAAAACATATATACACACACAGAGCTATATAGATATACTGTATATATGCTGTTGCACCAAGATTCTTCTTCCTTGGAGGCATCATATTTCCATTTATGAGAACAAAAGTGTTATAACAGTTGCAATCAATGAAAAGAGCCCCGCTTTAAGGGACACAGGTGGTAAAGAAATAGGATAACTAACTAGCAATATTTTTCATTTCCTGAAATAATGCGGTATCAATGAAAATATGGATCATATTCTTGATTTGGATTGATCCAATTATCCAACCAATAACAGCATGGAAGTCAAATCCTGCAATTGGCCTATACCATATAAGATGGGACGCTGTTAATTCTAAGACAATGGGTATAAGATATTGCCTAAATTAATAACTGATCAAAGTTCTTTTTGTATGCAATGCATATTTAAAATTCACTCCTATTAAGAGGTCACCCATTTGCCCATGTACAAGCTATATATTTCTTCTTTAATCTTCCTTTGAATTCATTTCAGTGAATTATCCTTGTAGTTTTTATTTTGACAGCTCTCTTTACAGCAGTAAAACAAAATGTGTGCATTGCAAATGGCAAGGATTCAAATTTCAGCTATGTTTATCCAAAATAGCACTGAACTGCTTCTGTACTTATGCTATACTGCCTACAGCCTTACGGAAGGGGAGACAGATGGGATGAATTTAGCAGGAAAACAGCTGGGGCTTGAAGTAGAGACAAGCAAAAGTTTTGCTATCAGGCTTCATTATGTATCAAGGTACCAGTAAAATGTGTATCCGTAAGGCAGCCAAAAAAAGTGTGTCATTTGACTAGTGATAATTACCTTTTCTCAACAGCTGACAATGTTCTAAGTAGCATTAAATAGGTATAATAATTAAGCAATAAGACAAGGCAGGCAGTACTTTGCTTGGGATTATAGCTTGCCTCAGGTATGTTGCTAGGCATAAGGTTGAAGGGTGAGTGTTTTTAGACACTTGAGAAATGTAACAATCCCTAAGAAATATACTAACTGGAATGTCTCATGCTTTTAAACAGAAGTCCAGAGATGTTACACGCTTCAAAATCCTGGGGATTTTACTGACATGAAAATAAAATGTTGAAAGCCCAGTATCTTTTAATTTTGTATTTAAAAGACCAGTCCCTTATTTCCATACTCAAATAAAAGGCTCAACATGGCTGAATGTTCAATATCTATCCATTACACTGGAACATCATAATTCTATTAATCCATAGCTACCAGTATTGTTTAGATTACTAATGAAATAAAGCTTTTTGTGTCAAGGTCTTACTTATTTTTTTAATTTATGGATTTTGCAATATTTCTACACTTCAGCATTCTCAGCAACATTTCATCTCCTTCAGTATTTATCTGCACATGGGTGTCCAAAAAACCAGCCACAAGATAGGCAATACCAGTTTAATACTATTTCATAAAGACACTAGGAACTGTTCCATTATAGTCAATTGTTCCATTAGAACAATCTGATTTAAGAGTATGGCACACTGGCAAGAACAGCCTGTTTGATTCTGGAGTTAAAAAAAACCAGGAGTTTATCAATTCAGCATGCAGCAACTACATCAGAGAAACAAACAAACAAAAAATGTATTACAAGCCCTCAGTGGCCTAAAACTGATTTTTTTCTTAAGGGTCAAAAGAGGCGTGATTATGATTTTAAAAGGCTCTATGAAAAATTGTACATGTATTGGACTGCTACAGAGAAGTCTATACAGTAGACAAGGAGAAAAAAAGAAAAAATATAGACAATTTTAAAAGTTACTAAACAAGAACCAGTCTCTTACATTCTTACAATCCAATGCTTCATGTAATCAATGTAATTCATAAATGCATTTAGTATAATTCTCAACCCAGATTACTTTCATAACAATATTTTACATTCCACTTACTTGTACATTTTAAAAGTTCTTTCTAAAGGAAAAGATTTCAAAGTACTTTTGGTCACAAAGCAACTAAGGCAAAACCAGAAACAATCAGTGTGCCATTTAAAGAACTCTGCCAAATAGGTTGGTAATTAGATTTTATTGTTATTTGGAGTTCATATGAGGCCTATGGAAGAATCCCAATTTTGTTAAATGCCCAAAGTGGATATTTGCTGTGTGAGATCTGCTGCTTACTAGTATTTACAAAACATCATACTGTGCATCTTGAAATATCAGAGGGATACCACACAGAAGCTGAACTTAAACACACAGATGTATCCATAATACAGAAATGAAGACAATGAGAAAATAGTAATTAGACATAAATTTAAATATCTTCTTAAAAAACAATTATTTAAAGACAAGTGACTCCACTGGAAACAAGCTATTAGAATCAGCAAAGAGGGTCCCATTCAGAATTATGATATAACCGATACCTAAAAATAAAAATAGAGTATTTCTGCAACACTTTTAATCAGGGTCAAATTCTTAAGTAGCTTGTGAATTAGATGTCTATTATGGGATATGGCATGCTGTTTTTGTTTAGTATTACACTGGTTTTGTTCCATAAATCCGCTAAGATTGTATTGGCTCAATTCTTGGATCTTAGATCTTAGACTGGCTGCTTTCCTTAAGTTAAAGAGTTATCAAAGTACTAGTCATATAAATAAATTATGATCCTTAATTCTTCACTCAACTTAATCTATCAAAATACTTCAAAATTAAATTAAGTGGGATTTGATCAAAATTTAATGTAGGCAACCTACCTATTTGTAGCTTAATAACACAGGTGTCCTCTTCTTATACTGTAATTTATTAGTTGTAAAAGTTATTTGCAAAATAAAATAATGACATCTGCTTTTTCTGTCTATAGCAGAGGTTTTTGGATAGATCTATAGGAGACCTTCACAAATGGGCTGTTTTCCTCCTTTCTTCTGCCTTTATATATGCATAGATTCAATATATGGAGATGGTGGGAAATAGAAAAATGGAAAATATGCACTGGTTTTCCTTCTTACAACGTCTCTGCAGTGGGTATGCAGTGGGTAAGTCAGGGGGAAAAAGACTTGATCAGACTTTTGATCTTTTGTAGTCCTATATGTTGAATCTGTATCCCATAGTAGAATGGATCATAAAAGTATGGTCATGGCTAAAGAACCATTCAAGACAATATTCCTAATTCATTTTTCAAGTAGAGTTAACAACATATTTTCTACAATTCATTGCAACAACTGGCGGCAAAGGATATTAATCAACAGAATCTGATGGATTCCTTTAAGAACTACAGCTCATGAATGAGGAGATGAGAGAATGAGCAAAGAAGGGGGATATTAGTAAATTCACTGCTATAAAATACACATTATAAAAATATTATATCAAATATTACATGTACCACAGTGATATAGATTTCATAAATGCTATGCTTGCTTTCAGTTCTGAAAAAGGCCACCACTCCAGATATTTGGCTGCCAATATGACCCAGAAGCATAATACATGTTTGACACATCAAGTCTTTATAATTTAACATCTATGAAATTAGACAAGATTTTTTTTTCTTATTTATAGTAACAGGCAAGTGCAGAGCTCTACCATCTTGTTACACAGATGGCTGTACATTTTTTTAATTGTTAACTTACAGCCACTGATGCCTGAGGAATAGACACACACATCTGCCCCAAACTGCCAATCCTCTAAGCTTTTCTTTTGAACTATGGTACTCAAAAGAGATCAAGTAGGTGTTAGAAGCCAATTTTAAAAGCAAAATATTGGTCATATGCATAGATATACAGTAGACAAAGCTAGCTATATAGGCTGCAAAAACCTCTTTTGGATTTGCATATACCAGGTCAACTAATCAACAAATAGCCACTGGATGTAAAATATTATTTCATGATGTTTTACTGATGTTTTTGTTATTACATCATGGAAATGACTGGTATTAATTACATGTTAAAAACATGAATGTTTTTAAAATATTATCTCTTGTCTTAGCTGCTCTCTTTTCCCTGAGGCACTGATACATTAATTCTTCTACACATCAGTGCAAGCAAATTTATATTATTTATATTATTTTGATCTAAGAAAAAGAAAAGATATAAAATTTTGACAAATTTCAGTGAATAGATTATTATGGAGATTCTCAGTCATCCAGGTCATGGTTATCCCAAAGGTGCTTTTTGAAGAGGCAACTGGACTTTCTGGTTTTTCTTTGAAGACATTTTTCTTCTCAACCAAGAAGCTGCTTCAGCTCTGACTGGGTGGTGTGGAATGGAAGGATTTATACTCTTTGCAGACAGCTGATCATTTGCATTCTTTTAGAGAGTCATTGAGGCCACTTGGAAGTTCACCTGTGTCATCAGGGTCCCCTGAGTGCTGTAAATGGGTGTGGAACTGTTGAAAGGATTGTGTTGTAGATTGGCGATAGGTAATATCATATCCCTCCCCCTTTGTTAAGAGAGGGCTGTTCAGTTTTGACATAGATGGCCCCTTTAATTCCTATTTCAAATTAGCAGTCCTCTGTCCAAAATGTGGACTTTGCTATCTTCAAAACAATGGCCTGTCTCTTTTAAATGCAAATGGACTGCTGAATCTATTCCTGATGTGTTGGTTCTCCTATGCTGTGCCATGTGTTTATGATGTGATTGTTTTGTTTCCCCAATGTACAGATCTGCACATGGCTCACTGCATTGGACTGCATATACCACATTGCTCAGTTTATGTCTGGGTGTTTTATCCTTGGAGTGGACAGGTTTATGCCTTAGTGAATTCTTGGGTTTGAAGTGTGTACATGTGTTATGTATTCTTCAGTTAGACCTTCTTGTATGAGAAGCGAAATATCTTCAAAGAAAAAACAGAAAGTCCAGTTGCCTCTTGAAAAAGCAGCTTTGGGAAAATTCCAATGAACTTGCATAATTACATCAATCTAACCATGACAGCAGTTACAAAACCATGTAGTTGTAAATATTTTTAATTGGGAATCAAAAGTTAATGTTCTAGGAAATACAGCAGCTCATTGCATTAGGCAATCCTGCCAATATCACTAATTTGTAAAGTTTTTTTAAAAATCAAAACTGGATTTATGGCACTCCCAACCAACTATATTTTTCTTAGTGTGGTTTATGTCATTACAAATAATTACAAGAGGCAACTTTTTTGGATAATCAGCTTTAAAATATTATTTAAAAGAGTAATTTACATCAGGAGTCTCCAACCCCCAGGCTGTGGCCCATTCAAAACAGGGCCAGGCAAGCGGGTGAGAGGATACACACATGCAGCTCCATTTGCCACTTGCATGGAACCACACCACCCCCGCCCCCCTCACTGGTCCACCAAACCAGAAAGGTTGAGGGCCATTGATACATGATTACACTTTGGGGTTGAGATAAGAAAGAAATGTTGAATCTTTAGTTTATGAGAGTCTTTGAGTATGTGAGAATTAGGACAAGCAATTACTATGGTACTGAAAATTCAGTGGTAAAAACTGGGGCTAGGCTGAACAGATTTGAGTTATTGCTTGTTTTATATTTTATGTTTGACTGTATTACTGGATCTGATTGATGACCATATTTACGTAATGAAAGCTTTCAACAGCTGTTTTGTTCTCTTAGGCTCAATTGTGTCTCAATTGGGTGATGCCTTTTCAGTGATTATGTGGATATTATAGTAAAATTTTACCAGTGTGGTAAAAATGACACACTGGTCATTGGGGAATGATTCATGTTCTCTTTTATTCTATCAACACAATCCTGATTATGCTGTTTGACTCACCAAGTGCTGTTACTTAATACCAGTTCAGAAAGTAGAAAAGGCTCATTCAATAAATGCTTCATCTTAATCAAATAAGCTGCTGTACAAGTAGGGTCTATGACAATTTGGCACAGCCAACTCACCATGGCCAACTTGCCACTGGACAAGAATTACACTAATATCAAAGAAATGGAATAGAACCATTTAAAAAAGGATGCCAAAGGAGGGAGAAAAATAAATGTGAATGACAAAAATTAAAATATTTTTTATTTATTTTAAATAATTAAATTGAATCATCCCACAGCAAGTTGTCCAGTGGCGAGTTGGTGGTGATGAGTTGGCCACAGCGAGTTGGCTGTGGCAAGTTGTCCCATTCCATTACAAGTAGCGTCTGCGACTGAAGCTGGTTGAGTGAAGATGAAAGATTCAAACAGATTCAATTCTGTTCATCAGATTTCTTGAATGACAGTCTACAACAGAAGCAAAGTTTTTGGGCTCCATGTAGTAAAACCCAACCTCATAATGAGACCATAAGTTGACAAAAGGATATGGTGATATGTTCATTTATTTCCTGTCTTCTATCTGTATTGATAGAAGTGGTTTTAAAATTAATGCTGATTTTTCCTTCAACTGTTTGAAGGAAACTCAGTAAAGCTTCTCATCAGATGTAGCTTAGTACTTTATGGCTTTCATTGTGATTAATCATAGTCACAAACATGACAAGGCACATTTTTATTCCTGGCCAGAATATAAGTGACTTAAATATTTATTTATTTATTTATTTATTTATTTATTTATTTATTTATTTATTTATTTATTTAATTTATATACCACCCTTCTCCTGAAGGACTCAGGGCGGTGTACAAATTAGCTGAAAATATATATTGTCATGACTATGGTTAAGCTTTGGAGCCTATTCTCATATGAAACTAGGTGGAATTGTCAAGGCTGTGGAAGATTTTCCAACCACTTAATGGATTTGGGGGATACATTGTAAGCAGTGGTGGGATTCAAAAAATCCCACCACTGGACTTCTGGCGAGCTGCTGTTCCCAATGGCCGCGGTTTTTTTCGCGGCCGAACTACAGCTGTCATTGCCGGGAGCCGCGGATATTGGTGGTTTCCTGGCAAGAAAAACTCTCTCCTCGGGTGAAGAGGAGGGGGTGAGCTGTCTAGACCAGGGTTGAACTCTCTGAACCCCCCAAGAAAAGTTTTCTGGGGGCGGAAAGGGGAGCTCCCCACAGAGGTCTGGAGAATGCTCCAGTCAGCAGGTTCCCCCTATGGAGGCAGGGCAAGGGACAGAAGACTCGTCCCTGTACTTTGGATTGAATTATTCTGACTAGAAAATGGGCAGACCTGGCATGGAAGTTTTTACAGCAAGTATTGGATTATGCTCTTCCCTTTATTTGGATTATAAATTGT
>JANHFR010002395.1:4063-17910 GCA_032468015.1 Mimophis mahfalensis | reverse complement strand
ATCTGTCTTATGTACGCTGCATTCCGCAACTGCAAACATGCAGGGGGCGGGGAGGCATTGCGCGCGTACCCGCAGAGCGGTCGCGCGTGCAGGTCACACACGCATTGCGGGTGCTGGCACGCATGAGTGTGATAGCGCATGCACGCCGGCCTCTTATGGCTCTCATGGACTTAGAGTTTCGGGTTTATGGCTCTTTCAGCCAAAAAGGTTCCCAACCCCTGTTCTAGAGTAACAAAAACAACCCTGGAAAATTCTGATAAGAAAATAAAACCTGGAGGTCTGCTGTATTATATACTGTTCTATATTTATCTACTTTATGGTCACAAGAGGATCAACCTTGAAAACCTGGAGAATATCTAATGGAATGTCTTTTGAATACTGGAACTAATTAGCAATTTAAAGAGTGGATTTAAGGAGCTATTTGGGAAAACCCCTGGACTGTGTAACTAGAACTGACTAACTGTGGGATATAAAGAACCATAACTATTGTATCTCCTGATGAACAATGTTAAGTAACTTGCTGGCTTTGGGAAGTTAAAAAGAATAGACTCTTCAGTGGTGACAGATTATGAACAGAACTTTGAGTAATATTTGGACCTCTTAAAATAAGCCAAGATGGCTTATCAGGAAGAACTGGAGGCACTTTAAAAAGAAACTATGTTGATGCTCCAAAGTTCTATGACGCTATGATGAGTAATTTCAGGGAGATAAAAGATTTACTATACAACATAACTGGACAGGCTGAAAATGTGCAACAAGGAATAATGAACCAAGATAATAAAATCCAGGCAACAAGGGAGATAATTGGAAGCTTAGAAGATGAGATAGAACAGACAACACAACAAATAGAACATGGAGAAAAGGAGGAGGAGATAATAAAGTTGGGTGAAATAGAGTTGGGAGAATATATACTAGGAGGTAGAAAAATGGAACTGAATAAATCAAAATATATTTTTTTTAAAAAAACAGGATTTGGCAGACCCACGGGTGGACTGGCAGCAAAAAATAGTGGAGATGGAAATAATGGCTGGGTTGAATATGAATGATGTAGATAAGGACCCAAGGGAGTGGTATGGGAGGCGAGTTAAAAGGAGAAGTGAAACTTCTAAGAGGATGAGAGATGACAGATAGAAACGATCCTTTTTTAAAAAACAAGATTGGCTGTATTAAGAATTAGAATAGACTAGCTGATAATCCAGCTTCTCCTGGGTATTTATGACAATGCTGCAGCCTACAATTCCTAGCATTCTTTGCCTGATTTGTATGCCTTGCCTGGTAACCCTCTGCACATGCACAGTAGAGCTTGACAGTGAAATGCCGGTGGGGGTGTCTCCTTCGGCACCCTTTTTTGGGGGGGAAGACCCCTCAAAGGTTTTTGTGACCGCCTCCTCTAGTGCTGATCTTGCAATGCCAAGGTATGTATATGCCAAGCTTGGGCAAGATTGGTTGCCCCATGTATATGTGTATAGAGCACATACACAACACATGCCTCACCACATTTCTGTTTTATACATATATTAAGAAATTAGGAATGGGGGAATATTGTTATATAGATCACAGATTAACTGAGTTGGAAGGGATCTTGTAGGTCATCTAGTCCAACCCCCAGACCAAGCAGGACACCCTCTGCCGCTATCTAGGATCAAACTCACAGCCTCCTAATTGTGAGGCAAGAGTAACCTAGGCCAGAGTGGCCTTGTCATACATCTTTTTGCATAACACATTTAAAGTGAAAGGTAGAGGTTAAGATCAGACTTTGAAAAAGGTTGTTATCAGGTATGCTCAAGAATAATGTTATTACTATTAGAAGTGTGTAGCAAATATTGAATAGCTGAGGATGAAGGATTATCTGCTGACATAAATATGTGTAACAACATTAGAAGCATGTAAGTTTTATTAATGTAGTAATTCTCATTTGTATCATCTTCTGCCACCTTTCAGAGTGAAACTACCCACATGGCCCTGCCCCCCTTATATTTCCCAGTAGATGAGAAAATCTCAGGGCATCTAGGTGCCAGGATAAAGGTTATAAAAATGAAAAGTTACAGGCTGTGAGGGGATGAGGAAGAAAGTAATTAAGTAGTATCGCCACGGTCCCCCCTTCCCCAGAAGAATGGCAACGTCACTCCAGGGATCTGATAGTTTGACAATAAAGTCTCTACAAAATACTGCTTTCATTAATCATTAATTTCTCATTAAAGGACCTTACCGCCATTATTTTTTCTATTTTGATTTTGCAAGACTTAATCTGTAAAAATATTTTTATTATTATTAATGTATTTTCTGGATTTTTATCCCAATTTTCCTCTAGGGGCAAAATGTGACATATAAAGCTTGCTTTTCTCCAATTTCCTCTTACAACAACCACCCTGGGTAGTAAGCTAAGGTGACAGAGAAAGAATGTACTGAGGTGATGAAATTTCCTGACAGGGAAACAGAAGCTTGGTTTCCTTAACCATAGCCAAACACCTTAGCACAGTGGTTCTCAACCTTCCTAATGCCGCGACCCTTTAATACAGTTCCTCATGTTGTGGTGACCCCCAACCATAAAATGGTTTTCACATACACCTGTATTTGTATTGAGATATGTGTTTTCCAATGGTCTTAGGCAACCCCTATGAAAGGGTCGTTCAACCCCCAAAGGGGTCCCGACCCACAGGTTGAGAACCATTGCCTTAGCAAGTATGCCACCCCAGCTTTCAGATTTTATAGCTTCAGTGCAAACTTTTTAAACCTACATGGTTTAAAGTAGTTTTTCAACAATCAGTTTTTATTTTCTTTACTGATATTAAAACATGCCTTTTGATAGGTAAGTTGGCGAGTAACAAAATTGCCACCTTAAAGACATATATTTCTATATATTTTTGTTTGTATGTTTTTTAACCCTCCATTATCTATAGATACTAATGGAACATAAATTATTCTAGGCCTAGTGATTATAGTTTACACAAATATGCAGGCTCAATTCTGATTAATGAAGAAGACATGACCAAGCACTCTGCTTACATAGGTGCAGTGCTTACCCAAACAACTTTCTCTGCATGTGGCATCTTCATCAATTCTTGTTAAAGTGATAGGAATAAGTTTGATCCCTTACAAAAATAACGTTTGCTTCCAACACAAATTCCTTTCAACTAGATGCAATATATTAATTACACAGCAGATGGCACTAGTTACCAAGGTAATAAATCAATCTAAAGCAAGAGACCTCTAAAATAACCTTTTTAACTTACATTAGAAAAGCTCTTCAATATTGTTTATATAGCACCATTTTCAGTGCAAGGTATGAACAATTAAAAGTATAACTCCCACTAAGTTCTTGAAACTGAGGAGAGAGAAAATTCACTTCTAAGTGAAGTGGTCACTGGCAATAAAAAAAAATGCAGCTATTCCAACTTTTCCTCTTTCTGACAAACCATAAATAGGAGAGGGAGTAGGGAAAATGGCATCTGAGATCTAGCTCATGCCATTCAAATTAGCAGCCATTAGGCTGTAAGAATACAGGTACTTTTTGATTTGTGACCACAACTGGGCCCCAGAATTTCCATTGCTTACGTGTTCATTAAGTGAGTCTGATTTTACAGCCTTTTTTTTTTTTGCCATAGTTGTTAACCAAATCACTGCAGTTGTTAAGCAAATTGTGCAGTCATTAAGCAAATCCAGCTTTCCCCATTGACTCTGCATATCAAAAGTTGGTTGGGAAAATCACAAATGGTGATCATATGGACCATCCTAAACACAGGCTGGTTGCCAGATTTTGACTGTGTGACTGTGGGGTTGCTGTGATGGTTGTAAGTCACTTGTTTCAATGCCCTGTAACTTCAGATAGTTGCTAAATGATTTGTAAGTCGAGAACTCTTTGTAAATACCTGGATTTGTCTTAAGTGGCTTCCAATCAGTTTTATTATGGGCCCCAATTCCTTGTCCATTTTCTCCATGCCTTGCATGATTTCAACCACGTCTTCAATCACATCTATACCTTTCCCATATCTTCCAAGGCAAAGGCCTCCCTGATCAAGTTTGGTTGTCATTTCCTGCAAGTTTTCTAGTTCTACTATTTATTTTTTGAAGTGCAGCAACCAGAACCACACATCATACTTCAGATATGGTTAAATCACCTACTTTTAAGTAAGTGTTGAAATGTTTTTTTATTAAAACAATGAGCCACCCAACTCCACAGTGACTTTTTGTTAAAAAGAACATATATTCTAAAGTCATGGAATATATATGACTTGTTAGCCTTACCAGGTACACCAAACCAATTATATATATAATACCTGAACAAAGCATAATGCCATACACATAAATACATGAGAAAACATAAGAAAACATATATACACACACAGTATATACAAGCTAATTCTAGTGTATTATAAAGCTACACTACAAATCTTGCCAGTGAAAATACAAATCACCCAGTGTCTCTTTTTCAGCATATGAAGCAAGAAGTGTCCCTTCTTAGCCTCTTTTTCCACCCTGCTCAGAAAGAGAGATGATTTAAAAGAAAGCGCTTTGGCCAGGGGGTGTTCCTGCACCCCAAATCTCACTTTGGTAGGAAATACATGCAGAAATTGTTTTAAAATTATTTATCCTATCAATTTTTTCTTTGCTCTTTTGAATAAAGAATCTGGCCACAACCATTTTCTACCTGGGTCTTGCTCACAATTCATAATAGGTCTGTCTGCCTATAGGTATAGGAAGTAGAACCTCTGGTCATAACCATAATTCGTTCCATAACTTTGGGAGCAACCTGATTTGGTCGTGACCCGAATCTTTAAACAAACACAGAGCAGCTAACTCCGAGGGGCCGAAAGTTTAAAGAAGCAAACAAGGACACAAGAGAAAGAGTATGGAGGGGAAAAGTTACAGTTGAGCATTCCTTAAAACCAAACCCTGGAAAAGGTTTGGCTCATAACTCTGGGAGGAGGGGGCAAGTTGCCCCCCCCCCCCAGTTACCTCCAGCTAAGTTTGCTTTCTGCATCTCACAAGGATCTCCACCACTGTGCCTGGCTGGTTCTGTCAATTCATGCAGTCCCCCACCCGTCCAGCCCTGAAAGTCGGCTCGATCTCCTTTCCTGGGTTCCAGATGCTGCTCTGGATACCTCGGTCTCTCCCTGGGGTTCCGGATGCTGCTCTGGCTGCTGACAAGCGAAGGTAAGCCAAGAGCATCTGAGGCAGCCATGGCGGCAACAGCAGCTGTGAAGAACTCCCGGCCAGCCTTTTTTCCAAGCCGGGCAAGCGAGAAGCGCAAGGCAGGATCAAGTGAGTGACAGAGCCAAAGTGGCAGCCGGAAAAAGAAGGAGGCAGCAGGCAACCAGCAGCAGCAACTGAGCAGCAGCGCGAGCCAAGGGTCTGCTTTTCCTCCCCCCCACCGCCTGCCCGCTTCTTTTTCATTTCCTTTTCCAATAAACAAGCAGGAAATTTGGCACTTCTAAAAAAAATGGCATGGAAGGGGAAATCGGCCACAGCCATATTTGATCACCACCCAAGTATGTGTTCATGATCAGATTCAAAAATTTTGTGAATGTTTTGGTCGGAACCTGATTTGGTCGTGGTCAGAAGTGTTCATACAGAGGTTCTACTGTATGTCATACCTATATAGAATTACCTCTTTATCATGGTAAAAGATAATGGGTGAGGAATGAGAAGTGCATTTGTGGATAGAGCATCTGAAACATTTATTCCAAAGTAGTCTAATAATAGACAGGAGTCTAGGAGGCAAAGTATTTTTTCTTTAGTACATGGACTACTTAGTACTATTCACCAAACATCATCCAAAATATTAATGGATTAGGACAGAGTCCATTAAATCTAGCAATCAAAGCCTAAAGTAGACAGGCAAGATGCCTTTCAAAGGCACATAAACAAGGCATTATTTTCAGCGTTCTTGCACATTGCAAATAGTAGATACAATTTCAGACACCTAAACTATTGTGTCTTTGCACAATTTTACCTTGGTTTTTTCTAAATTAGCTTCTTCAGTCATGTGTACTGCTTGTTTCACTTGTTCATAAGCGCTGCATTCCCTCTGTTGCATTTCATTTAAGTTTATTCTTATTGTAGAAAGTGCTGCTATTAACTCATCTCTCTCTCTTAAACAGAACAAGAGAAGAAAGAAAAGATCAATATATTAGACAGGCAGGAGATACTTTAGGGAGATAAAGAGCAACATGAACATTTGGTAACATTTATAAGTTATTATATAGAAAGCGATCACATTAGATTTATGTCAGGTTTTTTTTTTAAAAAAAAGATAGGCACAGTCTGCCACATCTTTACACGTTAAGCTGTAAATTAGCAATGATTCTAGTAGTTCAGATTACATATCAGGAAGGGATAACCTCAGCATAACTACAGCTCCCTTCCCAAGAACTCTCCCCCATCAATTCCTGCTGAAAGTAATATGGCCGAACTAATTTTCAGCTGCTTTTTCTATGGGAGGACAGTTTAAGAATAGAAAAGAAACAAATTTATCTCCCGGAAAGTTGCTACTCCCATGCCCATCAAAACCAAACAGAAAAAAATCAGTCAGAAAAAAATATAGCTCTGTTGTTTTCAATGATTTTATAGCACAATCGAAAGCTTCCTGTAAATCTGCAGAATTTCATAAGACTAAATAGCAGCGCCCAAGCCCTCAAATATTGCTCAGAATAAGGAGGAATAAACAATACATATATATGCAAGGATCCAATCTGGGTCAGTCACCAGGGCCAGAGGTTTAGTCTTCTGAGTTTTTGGACTTGTGCTGGAGCACTTCAGGGAACTTTTCTCTACCAGAATGTGTGCTTTAGGCTATTCTATGCATCTTATTTATATGGTGCCTGTTTGAATGTGGCTTCCTAGGACACATATATTTGCTTTCATTTGTAATATACATATGGCATATAAATTATTTGTACAGCTCTAGTTATAGTCAATTACTTATAAATCTGAGTTCAATTGTTAAAAACGATGGTTGGAAAATAGAGAAAATGAAACTGAGGCAGATCCTCATTCAGTTGGTAAAATCCTATTGTTTATTTCTAAATTAACTTTTTTGCAACCAATGAGTTCCATTTTTTAAATCACATATACATATAAAAGGCATTTGTAAAGCATGGATTGGTTTAATGTACGAAATTTAATGTACAAAAAAGACAAATGGAATTATTTATATTTATGTAATGGCTCAGTTCACTCTGTTGGGAATGTAGATAGGTAATGAGTTTTTTTAGATTCTTAGAAACTAGAAGGGCTGTATGAAAACTTCTTGTTCTGTTAAAGGAAATTGGAAGCCATGTGTGAAATGGAGCTAAGGGACTCATTAAAAACCATTCCACAATCAAATAAAACACTCGGTTAGGAGTCTATGGTGGGTGGCTGCTGAGCAGGAAGATACTCTAAGAAGAATAATGCTTTTGTAAAGCTTCCTTACATTGTAATGAGTCTTCATAGTCAATTGTACTAAAATTACCGATGCTCATGAAATTATTTGTTACAATTGTTATACTCTGTGGGGGGGGGGTTAAATTCAGAACTATCCATCTGCTTACTTTGTTAGCCTTTCAATGGTTTGCATATGAACATTTGAATGAGTCTGGGAAAGAACCGCTTCATGCTGTGCACAATTTAAGCAAAGGCCACCAGGCCTATTAGAACTATTTGCTGCATTGATCAGATGCTGATGTTTTAATCTTCCGCTCAGCTCTTCACAGTTTTTTTGTGACTCTGATAACGCTTTTCTGCAACAATAACAACATAAAAGCATTATAAACAGCATACAAGATTGGAGTACAATAATGACTGGAAAGCAAATGAAACAACTTTTTTCCCTTACTGCTTTAAACTCTCTAAAAGACCACAGCTTTGTGCCACAGTAAAGAACAACCAACTTATTACTACATAAACCTTTCATGGATCACAATCCACATCAGTTGCAGAAAATATTTCCTGAGTAAAGATTACCATATATTAAGGCTTGGGAAAGGAGAAAGAATGTGAAAGAAGAAATGAGAGACAAAATGAATTGTGAGAAACAAAAGAGCATCACTCCAGTATGAAACAGATATTTATAAATTAAAAAGCTGGATAATATGTATCTATAGCGTGATAAGCTTGATCTCTGTTTTAGGAGTTAGAAATTTTGTGTGCGTCTTTCTAATGAAATGAATTGAATGGTAGTATCTTAAACAGTTTGTATTTTTGCTTATTGGCCCATTTCAGATCTTGGTAGGAACTGACTGAAACAGGTCTAGATAATCCACTTCCTCCAGGGCATTCTTCAATTGTACATTAGCCTCCCTTTCAATAACCTTTTCTAAAAAGGGAAGGTTAGAGACAGTGTGATTGTTAACTAAAATTATTAGTTCCATTAGGAGAGGGTGCAGGAAGTACCACCCCTTTCCTAAAAAAGGCCAATACCACAGCATGGACCTAAGGACATTTTTATTTGTTTTGTGGATATTTTTGCTGTTTTAATGGGGTTTTTTTAGTTTTTTTTAGTTTTAGTTGTTTTATAATTTTTAAAATAATAAGCCACCTGATATCATTTGGATGAGTTGGGCAGCTGAAGAAAATGAATGAATGAATGAATGAATGAATGAATGAAATTGCTGTGCAATCATAAAATAACCATGATGCAAAACAGAAAGACACAAATCTCTCACCTTACAAATAACTAGTATTTTTAAAAATACTATTTTAGGCACCAAAGGGACATGGAGTAACTGAAACAAGCTTTATGCCTTCTGAAAGGTTTATCTGTATAAAATGGCAGTATAGTTGTAATGTTAGGGATTTTCCCCCTCTATATACTGATTGATGCTTTGCAATAACTTAGCAATCTTACCAGGAAAGCAACAAACATACATCCAATTACCTGCAGAAACAGACTCATTATTAAACTATAAGGCACATGTCTAAAACTTTTTAAGAGCAGAGAATAAAATAATGCTGATTTATTTCTGCTGATTTATGGACAGAGATAATGAGGCAAAATGAGACAATTCTATAGAGGCATGAAGCATCAATCTAAAAATATGTATACTTTTTTTTTTACCGTAAAGACTGTATCTGAGCTTCAAACACTTCAGTCTTTTCTTCATGAAGATATTTTAGTTTCTCCTTTAAAATAAAATTAATATCTATCATTTGTTCGGATATAGATAAGACATAGCCAGGGCATCAGCAAAATTTTAGTAATCTGTCTGTCTTCTATCATTAAAGTTATAAAGGCTATCTGACTCCATCATGACTTTGGATACCAAACCTCCACTAGCTGAAAATGGAAACTAATTTAAATTACACAGCAACCAATATGCCCACCTAAGAATAAAATGATATAGTCATATACTAACTCAATTTCATCATCCTCATTAGGTCCTGTGCAAAGCACATTGGGCAGCAGTTTCCAGACATTTCAATTGTTCTCAGCGTTGACTAATTCATTTTAACTAAGCATTATTAACTATCAGGTATTTTCTGTTAAATTTGCTATATAAGTATTATTAATTAGAAATGCTGGGGACTGAGATAAGGCACATAGAACTGTAAAATACAGGTCCACTTTAAATATCAAATAAAATTGTTTTGGGGACTTAGATCAGTGGTTCTCAACCTTCCTAATGCCGTGACCCTTTAATAGAGTTCCTCATGTTGTGGTGACCCCCAACCATAAAACCGCATAAGTACTTTATGGCGCCAACCTTGTCACATACACCTGTATTTGTATGGGGTGTATGTAGTGGGGTTGGCGTGATGACATCATCACACTGGGTACTTGTATATGGGCATATCTGCATGTGGGCAGACCTGCCTGGAGACGGATAGAGGAGCGGTGTCTCGGATCCTAAGACCATTGGAAATACATGTTTTCCGATGGTCTTAGGCGATCCCTGTGAAAGGGTCATTTGACCTCCAAAGGGGTCGCGACCCACAGGTTGAGAACAGCTGATTTAGATGGTCATTTTTTGGTAAATTTCTAATATTTAAATCACAAGCGTTAATCTTTTTTAGACAGACAATTAAACTTTAACATTCAAAGGCAAAATATGCAATTAAAGACATACTTCAGTGTAATGTTATTTGGTAAATGGTTATTTTAAATTACCCACACTTTATTTTTTTCTGCAAAATTAAAAATTATGATCCTGCAGCAGGAATATGTGCAGGAATATAGAGCACTGATTGCATCATGTATAATATTCTGATGCACCCTCTCTTGTGATCTTGTTTTTATTTGTGTTTAACTGTTTTAAATGATTTTAGTAGAATGATTTTAATTGTTGGTTTTATTGTACATTTTCTGGAGCCACTTTTGTAAGATAGGCAGCCATATAAATTTGATAGACAAATAAAATAACTTGGATTCAATATTTTTACTTATTGTCTAGACCAGAGGTGTCAAACTCACATCATCACAGCATCGTCACGGGACATATCACAACTTTTTTTCCCCTTTGCTAAACCAGGTGTGGGTGTGGCCAGTGCGTTCAACAGCTGTGGACCGTGAGTTCGACAGCCCTGATCTAGACTTCCAACCATTATTAAAATTAGAAATATAAAATAAATGCTAAACAAAAATGCAGCACACAATAACATGCAGCAAAACTGCAAAATTAAAATTTACAGCATGGCAAAATAAAACACTTAAGCTCTGCTGAATAGCTTTCTAAAAATATGCTAAAATAAAGTGGGTTTCCACCTATTCTTGGAAGAGCGTTTTTGTTTAGTCATCACCTTAGAAAATAGCAATATCCTGGAGGAAAAATGAATGACTGACCCAGTCAGCGTAAATGACTGAAAAGAAATTGGGCTTACTGACAGTTAGATTCCAGGCTGTGTAAGATTTTAGAACTAAATACAATGATCGGGGGGGAGGGGGGGGAATGATAATCTGCTACATTATTTTAGGTGAAATAAAAGTATTTTATTAAATTCCCATCAGCAGCTTTATTTTGAACTGTACTTTCTGGCCATGCAGTATGTTTCATTAAACCAATCTAAATTAATTAGTTGATTGTTTACACTTTCAAGATAAAAGTAGAGCATTTTACCTAAATGATAAATTGTTAATGCTAAAATAATCAACATTTTAAAAATACTGACCAATTCCTGTTGCCACTTTTCCAGCTCCAGTGGAGGTGCCTTGGCTTGCTCAATGACATGACAAGATGCTTTAGCAGCTCCACAGATATGAGAATGATCACCATTTATACCACCAGATTTTGAGAGAAGGGTCTGAAACATATATCAACAGTGAATGTGCACCTTAAATGCATATACATAGCACACATTGAAGATATCTATAGGTTTAGAATAGAATAACACAGTTGGAAGGGACTTGGAGGTCTTCTAGTCCAACCCGCTGCTTAGGCAGGAACACCTACACCATTTCAGACAAACGGTTATCCAATCTGTTCTTAAAAACTTCCAGTGTTGGAGCATTTACAATTTTTGGAACCAAGTTGTTCCACTGATTAATTGTTCTGTCAGGAAATTTCTCCTTAGTTTATAGGTTTGTTACTGATCTTGTTATATTTATTAATAATAAACTCAATAACAAATGATAATCATATAACTTTATATGTTATATTACTAACGTAGCAAGTTATTGAACTATTTCTACAAGTTGTTCCTTCTATTACAACATCATCTCTGCACCATTTCCAGATCTTTCCTAAGAGCTTTATGACTTACAGGAGAGTTTTAGTTTTAATAAAGAGATTAGGATAGAAAAACAATGTCACGCAAATGAAATTCTGCTGATAAAATGAATAGAAGCAACCATTGTTACCATATGAAGCCATTATTAAAATATCGAATTAAACAAAACTCTGCATGTATTAATTTATAACTACTAAATTTATTTCTATTTTCAGCGTATTCTGTTCTAGAAGATGAGACATATATTTATTGCTTAACCAAATCTATCTGTACGTCTTTCACATTAGAAAAGTTAAGGACCGAAGGCTTTACCTGAATCAATGACTCGAGTGCCAATGGAGGAAGACAAAGAATGAATCCAACTGAGTAGGAGCCACTGTCAGACCTATGTCAGGACAATAAAGCTGACAAAACTTTTCTCCATACCTATTGCATCTTTTGCTATCAGCCAGCAACCCTATTTAGAGTAACACACTTCATATTCAGGACACGCTGGCCCTCAGGATTATCTGCAGGACCATGATAAGAAATATACATGCAATCTTGCAGACATCACCCAGATTTACTTGGAGTTGGACTCTGATTAGGCAAGTCCAACCCAGTTGTAATGTTATCTAGACTGAGCTTGATTCTGTTAGGTCTGAGGACATGGTTAAAGTCCTTCTGTTTGTCAGTTTAGCCAACTTTATGTTAGATCCTGGCCCTTCCTTCAAACAGAAATTAAGCCCTTCATCCAAAATATTTAACAGATGCTGCCCAAAGCAAGAGTTTGGATTAGATGATTACTAAGGTTCCTTCAAGTTATTATGATTTTATACAAAGTCACAATATTAAATTGTGCACTACACTATGTGCAGTACAGAACTATCTCTCTGTTGATATATCTGGTAAACATAAGCTGCATATATGTGATGTATTTTGCTGCATTGTTAAATTTCCTACAGATTTCTTATTAAATAAAATTTTAAGACTACATTTTTATTTATATTTGACATTCCATAGAACTTACTGAGGCATTGAGGACAGTTTGCTCTCTCAAAGTCCGCTCTGTTTCCATTTTCAGATCATTTTGTAGCTTCTCATTTTCAACTACAAAAACATGTATACGTGCTTTCAATTCAGCTATTTCTTCCTAGAAAGTTAAGTAAGTATTGTTAATGTGATTATTTAAATATGAAATCAATCCTCTTCATAAACATAATGGCAGCAGTGTAATTAACATTCAGTTTTGCATAAAATCTTGTATCAATGGAAGCATAGCTAAATTTAGTGGCATATCAAACAACAGAAAAGAATTTCTTGCAAATTCTAGCATGTTTGAAATAGTATGCTACTGGAATACTCCATTTTTCTTTTAATAAAAAGATGATTTTTCACTCAAATACTAGTAATATTAATGAACCATCAGTTTAAAAGAAGAAATTTTCCTCATTCTTTAATCCTGCATAAAATCAAAGACCTCCGCTTTTATCATCTTCTTAGCCAACTGCATAGATTTTTCTGTCATTAGAGTTCTAAAATATAATAAACAAATAGGGGAAGTTTTATTACATACTAAATGAAAAACAACCAATTTTGATGAACTACATGGTGGCCTCAATTAATGACCATTTGTTCAGTGACCATTTGAAGTTACAATGGTGCTCAATGAGGAGATACACAACCAGTCCTCAAAGATACAACCATCACAGTGTTCCTAAGGCCACATGATTACGATTTGAATAATTGGTAACCACCTTGCAATTATGACAGTTACAGTGTCCTGCAGTCACAAAATTGTCATTTGTGACCATCACCACTGGCTTCTGACAAAGTCAATTGGGAAACCAGCAGTCACAAAAGGCCAATCGATCATGTGATGTCACATCTAACAAGAATGAGGGATTTGCCTAATGACTGCAGCTGGAACTGAGGGAAACACTCTTATAAATCAGCATGATCCATGACATCACACTTTACAACCATGTTTCTTAGCAACAGAGTTCCCAGTTCCAAATACCATTGTAAATCAATGACTACCTGTATTCAGTGAGAAATGTTTATAAAAACTATGCAGATGTGAGCCAAGAATATAAGTATAGGAAAGGGCATGCTGCTAGATACAGATACAGAGCTGGGTTAGGGAAATATAATTTTTTTTTATTATTATTATTATTATTATTATTATTATTATTATTATTATTATTATTATTATTATTATTATT
>JANHFR010002394.1:563750-574455 GCA_032468015.1 Mimophis mahfalensis | reverse complement strand
ACTTACAAATTTTTCTACTTACAAATGTGCATTTGGAACAGATTAAATTCGTAAGTAGAGGGACCACTGTATTGTACCTTTTCATTCAAAGCAGTAAAGCTAATCAGTTAAAATATAATTTCAAGAATTGAGTCAAGAATGGGTTTGGGTTTCCCCACCTTTGTGTTTACACTATTAGGTTTTTTACCTCAATGGAAAAAATTAGGATGCAGTGTCTGCTTCTATGTCTCAAACATGCTCAAGGTTTTAAAAAGTCTTGGTGCATGCAGAGGCCTTTTGATATTTTGGTCTTTCACTTGCAATATGACTCAAAGCCAGCAAATACTTATATTTTGGGCACCTTTAGCATAATCTGTTTTTTGAAAGATCCTCTTTGCTCAAGGAAAAGCAATGGGTTTATTTTATTTATTTTTGAAAAAGGAAGTTACGTAAGTTTTTGTACAAGTGAAGGCATCAGTGATCCTGTAAACAATTCTAACTGCTGATTGAACAAAAGAATTCCTAAAGAGATGTGGGGGCCATCAGCTCCCTCTGGGGCAGATAGATTTCCTAGTTTTATCTTTTACTGCTCTATGATTTTAGCACATGTATTTTGCACCATATGTTGTTACTTTAAACTATGTCCGGATACATCCCCAGTTCAATTCTGACCAGTCTTAATGTCAAGCAAGATAAAATTAAGAGAGAGGGAAGTTAATATTTAGAAGCCTGATTCATTCATAATACAGTCCATGAACTGTAACTACAGCAAAAAGCGATGAATTTGTGAACGTGGCTGAAGCAAAGCTATCATTTTCTACATCCCAGAGGGACCGACTAGCAATGTGCAACCCTTGGTTGGCCAGCTGGCCCAGAAAGACATTACACACAAGTTTGTAGCGTGGTGGGGTTAGATCTTTGACCCTGCTCCTGACGAGGTCTGACAGGTTTTGGACCAACTGCCCACTATTTGCAGGATTGTATTTGACATCACTGAAGAAGCTGGCCAGGACAGACTCAAGAAGCTGCTGTGTCCGTGAGGAATTAAACCTGCAGTCTTTATCTGGCTGGGTCTTGTAGGTGTTCTCATAGTGTACCTCCTGAATGGGTTCAAAGAGTGGTAGCCCAGAAAAACTCACTCGACCGCAGTGCATCCAGGGCCCAATAGAAAGGCGCCTTCCTCCAGCAGCCAATGAATTCCTCCTACTTGAAAATGGGGCATTGAAGATGCTCAGGATGGAGCTTCTCCGGGATGGTGGGAAGGGGGCTTTCCCTTCAATACTTTGCAGAGGCAGTAATGGTCTGGGCGCCATATCTGTAGGCTGGGAGCTCTGGTGAGGAGGTAGTGATCCTCTCTTGGGATGGGTGGAATCACTATCTTCTGAAGCCATTGCCTAATGGAATGTTTTCTGGGATGCTGCCAGAAGCCAATCTACCATACCTCAGCAATAAAATCCTAGAAAAGAAAAGAGCCACACAGTTACAAATAATTCCTTGCTGGAACTTATTTTTCCAGCACCCATTCTTCTTTGTATATGTACACATAAATATATATTCTTAATTATATAACTGTAGTAGATTTTTGTGGATTTTTTTTTTTGCTGTAAGGTATGTCCATTAATAAAACTGAAGGGATTGCTGTTCTCCTATTCCTCCCATCCCCTCCTACTATTAGATTTATTTACTTACTTATTATTTGCCACCCAACTCCAATGGATTGAATATTTTGAAAACAACTCCAAATAAAGAAAATATGCTTCCCAAAACCTTGATTTGATTTTATCTTCATATATAAAATTACATTACAAGACAAAATCATGTAATATAGTCGTTTGTTCATGTATATGTTCTTCTAATTGGTAATTCTGGATGTTCTAATTCTCTATCATCTGCCTGCCTCTCTGTCTGTCTATCTATCTGTCTATCATCTATCTATCATCTATCTATCTATCTATCTATCTATCTATCTATCTATCTATCTATCTACCTACCTACCTACCTACCTACCTATCCATCTATCTATCATCATCTACATCTATCTACCTATCTATCATCTATCTCTCAAATTAGGGTTAGATTTATATAATTTCATTTTTCAAAAAATATATAGCTCCCCCAAAGAGTATGATTTCCATATTTAAATACCACATTTCAAAATTCCTTTTCTATTCATGTGGTTTTCCGAGCCTAATAATGTTGCTTTTCAATTGCCTACAATCATGTACGTATTTACCTGGATTTCAAGGACTACATCTACCTCATTTTAGCCCCTCACTGCCTCTTTCCTATTTGCTCCTTTCGGCCTCTTTGTTCTATATCTCTGTCTTCACTGTATTACGTTATAAGTTCTGTGCGTCTGTATGGACAATTCCTGTGACTCCAAATGCTATCTGAAGAATGTTTATGATTAAAGCAATAAAACAAGCCTGGAATAAATAGACTATTGCAGAAATCATAAAGCCAGTGAGAGAAGAAAAATGGAAAATATTTGATGAGCTTCCTTTAATTATTTGTTGTTCAAATTGCAGAACAGTTGATAAAAGCAAAAAAAAAAAAAAGAATTCAAGAATGCATCATCGCTCTTGTAAAAATAAACATCATTGCCATATAGAAATAAGTAAAGTCTTAATGTTGCAAATATTCTTAAAAATTCAATTTTAAATTATTTTAAACACTAATATTTATAACAATATTGGAATAAATCTTGTAAATTGTTTTCTTGCAGATAGAATGGGTTAATAATTTAAATACCGTAAATTCTGTTGACACTATGAATTCCATTTTTAATTTTTTTTGCAATTAGGGAATATTATCTTGATCACCCAGTGCAAATTGTTGTATTTTTAAATTGTTCTCAATGCTTTTTTATTTATTAATTGGAATGGATAAATAGTAATAAAGGTTTATTTTCCACTCTAGATTTTTTAGTAGGAATTTTTCAAAATGTCTTCTCTCTTCCTTTTTTTCTACCCATTTTAGCTTGGAATCACTATCCTGCATGTAGCCAGCATGCTTTCTCTTTTTTCCATTTTTAAACATTCTTTGGATGGGTGGAAAAATTTGCAGGCAGTCTATATGACTGTTTCAATCAAAAATGGAATGATTAAAACTTCCTAAGATTAATCGATCATACAGGCACACAGTATATGAATTCTATAGCATGAAAGAAAATCAGTAACAGAATAGCTGAGTGGTATCCTAGTACCCTGTTGCTTTCCAAGGCACTTTTCCCAAGCACCCCCGGAGAAGACATTATTTTGCATTGTTCTGAAGCTATAGAGTGCTAAGTTTGGATCCCTTCTTCCTTCCTTCATTGGAAATCTCTAGCCAGATCTATGTGAGATTAAAAGAAGGTTGACCAGTTTGCAGTTCAATATTCTGGGTGAACCTAGGCAACGTAGTTTGTTAGTCTACCACAGAAACACAAGTTGATGGCTTAGTACTGTACACAGTGGAACTATGATTCAGCTAATCATAGGTTAGTATGGTATGCAAGCATAATCTTATTCTACCTAGCTGTTTCCTATTATTTAATTATTTATATTGTATTTTTGGCTGCTAACCATCTTGAGTACCCTATGGATAGAAAGGCAGTGTATATGCCAAAATAATAAGTAACATACCTGGAAGCAATACAGACTAGAGGCTAGTAGGCTTCCTGGCAGGTGAGCTTTGCTGGATCTAAGACCTACAGCAGATTGCAAAGGCTTTTAATACTGTTATCTTGTTTAAGCTTGCTCAGGCTTGTTGCACAAACCTGCTGGAGCCCTTACTACCCTGTCTTAATAAGTTTCTCCGTTGGCCATGGTAAATCATTGGCTCTTTGAAGTGACAGTTCAATGGGAAAGCCATCCAAAGGACTGAAGTAGGGCTGGGCAACCTGCCATCTGAAATGTGTGATCCCCATGGAGACTGTATCACTTACATTATTTTTGCACAGTCTGGTGTGTGTGAAGAGGAATATTAATGCCTCTCTGCATCTTGATGGCTTCTGAGTTCCAGCAAAAGGATCTGGATCTAGACAAGTGACTCTTTACGGACTAGTTCAGGCTAAAGAGTCCTCCTTCAGCAGGCTTCCCTGGAGTCACTTATTTTACTTCAAAGTTTGTCTTCTGAATTGGGGCTGCAGTTTCCAATTTTACCAACCAATTTTGGATAATACTTGAAGTTGCAGGAAGCAAGTATGGAAATGTCAGGCACGAACGATCAGGACCACATACGGAGTTCCTATTAAACTGATTTATTGCTCATGCCTAAGCACAGGAATCAACTAAACTAATGGTTTGAACTGTTTTGGTGCTAGATAAGATAAACAAAATTAAAGAGGATTTGGACATAGTCCATTTGTGGGTACGTAGAGATTCTAGGCTGATTCTTCTTTTGACTCTGCCTCCAGGTTCTGCCACTCCTTCTACAGGAGGGATTGAAACTACATTCCTAGGCTCAGAGATGGGTTTCGACCGGTCTAACAACCGGTTTGCTTTGCAGGCGCATTTTGCTGGCAACGCTAACAGCCGGTTCTCCTGAACTGGGCTGAATCACTAGAAACCCAACCCTGTCTAGGTTTATGTATGATGTGGTCACTCCTGACAGTTGTTTTAAGTACCAGCACTTGCTTAGAAGTTTATTATTTATGTACAGCTACAATTTACTGAAAATTGATGACAGACATTTTCTGGCAAACTATTGAGAAACATCATTTTAGATATTTCTGATATTTCTGATATGAACCTAGCATATGAAATCAGCTTATTGGAATGCTACTACAGTACCTTACCTTAGTCTTGCTTTCTGAGTTGTCTTGAGTTGTTAAATAGTCTTTGCTACTACTGCTTGTTAATGGAGTTGATCCATTCCAGACTATCTTTTCTTAGAGTTTTTAAATCCAGTTTCAAGCCCTCCATCTGGTTGTCACAACATTTTTATACTGATTGTTCTGCATTTTCACAATCACCTTTCTGTTCACTCAAACATTCACTTTTTATTCAGGTTCATCCTAATTCTATTAATTTTAAACACTTGTCTTTCTGGCCACATATAACTCCTTCCGTAACAATTTACTGCCTTGAATATAGCCCCACTTAGCCACCAGTTTCCTGATTTGTTTAGCTGAAACTCATTTCTGCATTTCTCTTCTGAAATTGTTATTTTATTTCTGACACACCTTTGTTTGGCTACTCTTTGCATACCATATTTGGAGGCCTCCTATCGTAGGAGAGAAAGATTCAATAAATTATGTGTTTATTTTATAGTAAAACATTTTTGTTGCTATGTGACACAGGGTTTGTCCAAGGATGTCATTCCCTTTCACCTCTCGCAGCCATTGTGTATTTAGACAAATCCTCTGATAAGATCAGAGCAATTTCAATGTAGAAGTTTCAGAACCAGTTTCCAGCTTTGTATATTACTGTAAGGGCAGGATGATACAAAATGCTGAGCCAAAATGTGGTTTGATTGAATTTGATTTAGAATTTTCACGAACCCAACCTGTGTAGTCTGTAAACTATGTTTTATGGCTTAGTAAAATGAATGGACCAATTGCAATTTATTCATTAAACAATGTTTAAATAGAGTCCAGTTTAACATTTGCAGATTTTATTCATGTGAAACCTTAAGAGAAGGGTACAACATAAAGAGTGGGATAGAATAAAGATAAAAGGGATAGAATCAAGAGCATGCAAAGTGTTAGTATCACTTTATAATATCTAGGTAAGATCACACTAGGACAGGGGTATCAAACTGGAAGCCCATGGGCCAGATGCATCATGCACAGGGTGGCCACGCCCACCCCCGCAAATTGGAAAAATGTTGCAAAATGTCATGTGATGGCAACATGATGCTGTGAGTTTGACACCTGTACACTAGGAGTATTGCATCCAATTTTGGTAGGTACAATATAAAAAAAGACATTGAGACTCTAAAATGAGCACAGAGAACAAAGACGATCAGGGGCCTGGAGATTAAAATATATGAAGGGTGGTTATACAAATTGGGTATGCCTAGTTTAATGAAAAGAAGGACTAGGGGTGACATAACAGCTGTGTTCCATCACTGTTCTAAGATCTAAGGGGCTGCCACAAAGAAGAGGGTGACAACCTATTCTACAAAGCACCCAAAGGCAGGACAAGAAGCAATGGATGGAAACTAACCAAGGAGAAGACCTACCCAAAAATAAGGATAAATTTCCTGCCCTCAGTGACACAGCTTGCCTTCAGAAGTTGTGGGTTCTCCATTGGTTTTAAAGAAGAGATTGGACAGCCATTTGTTTGGAATGGGATAGGGTCCCCTGATTGAACAGGGGGTTAGTCTAGAAGACCTCCAAAGTACCTGCAAACTCTTATGCTGGTAACAATAGACCAGGGAGGAATTTGGTATTCTACTTCCACAACCATTTTTTCTTCTAAGTTGAACAGAGCTGGAAACAAATGTGACAGCACAGCTTTCACTAAGGAATGAAACATCAAGATTTCATTACAAATGTTTGTAACTAGTATATACTTCAACCTTTATGTATTCAAAATACAAGGCTAACTCTACGGGTACTGCTGCTTATAATATAACCTATTCCAGTAGTTGCTACCCTCTTTTAGCAAAGCCAGGTTTCAGCCATTATTTTACTAGATAGGCACACTGACAGTGATTTGATATTTCAAAATGTTTCCTGGATATTTCTTTTTAGACAAAATAAATGCAAGGGTGGCGAGGTGTGTGCATCTAACAATGATCATGTAATTCTTTCCAATTAATCTGAACTGATTTCTTCACAAACATAAGAAATTCATTTTGACTGGTGTTAGTATTTAATTACCAGGTACAGTTGTATTTATTGAATTGCATTGTACAGCTTGCTCTTAGGGAAAAAATGTCTTTTAATTGGGACTTGATTAGCCAACAGAATCAACTAAAGGCAAGTAAAATGTGAAGTTTAATTAAGGAGTTGTCAGTAACAAGAGAGCTTGCGCAGTCTCATATTTTTTCAAATACAAAGCCAGTGCATGACAGGTCTTTAGCTAACCAAGGAGAGGGTTAGATTACAAAGAAGCAAAGAACTGTAATAACATATTCTCATATGACTTTCATCTGGCTGCTGGTTAAATTCCACCAGATCATCTTACTTTCCTAGTTGGAATAAGCCAGGGCATTTTCCATTGAGCAGAGATTAAGTGAAACAACCTACAGGAAATTCATACAATTATCAGAGGTAGTTTCATAAGATGGTGTTTTATTCTGCATGGTACATTGAAGCGAGCAGCAAATGGGAAATAAGGTGAGCAATGTTGTTTATAGGAATACTTATTCATGATCCTACTAACTGTAATTTATATAAGGAGAAAAGAACTCAAGAACAGACTCCCTGCTGCAATGACTCCCTAGCCCATCTAGTTCAGCAGTCTATTCTCACAGTGGCCAAGGAATCCTACTAGGCTCCCAGCAGATGGTCTTCAGAGGCAGTCATTGGAGGGTTTGTATTGCCATCAAAGCTATTAGCTTTTGATCATAAGTTCCATCAATTAGTCCAACCTCTTTTTGAAGCCAGCCAAGCTGCTAGCCAGCACCACATCATATGCCAATGGATTCCAAAGTTTAATTATGCATTATGTAAAATATGTTTTCCTTTTGTTTCTAGTTCTTCCAGTATTCAATTTCATTGGGCAACTTCTTGTTCTAGTATTTGGGAAAAAGGAAAGGAGCTTCTCTTTGTCAATTTTATCCACACCTTGCATGGTACACTTCAATTATGCCTGCACATGTTCACCTGACTGAAACTAAAAACCCCCCAAGTGTTGCAACCTTTCCTCATAGGCAACCTGCTCCAGCTGCTTTCTTTAAGCAGATGGCAGTAGAATGTGAATGTAAACATGTTGCAAGTAGCAGAAACTTTATGTCATAATGTATGCTTGTAATTCACCCTGAATTAGTTCAGCAGCAGCATGGGATCTTAACACCAAAGAAACAATAACATCACTTAGGTTATGATTCCACTAATATTGGGGAAAACAGATGGTTTGCTGTGTCTGTCCATCCCAATACAAACCCTCCAAATGTGTTAACTTCAATTCCCACAATCCCTAATTAGCATTGCCAAAGGCTATTCTGTAGATTGAAGTCCAGTATAATTAGAAGACACAAATCTTCTTCAAGCTGAGCATAACCCTCAAGCTGGAGATTTTAAAAATCATGTCCTTTCTTTGGCAGTGAAATGGAATGGGTTTGTCACTACTTTTTTCAAGATTATTTAAAACTTCCCAGCCTAGTTTACAACCTAGGGCTTCATGGCTGTTTCTCATCCAAGTACCAGTCAGACTCTTCCACATCAGTCAGCATTAGTTGGATATCATCATGGGAAACTGTCTACAAAAATAACTCCTCTGGATGATAACACCTTCATTATGTTACTTTATTTTAAACAACTTGCTAAACAAACCAGTGGAATCCAGAACTTTTACTTCAGGTACAGACGATCAAGCTTAAATTATCCTACTTTGAACACATTATGCAATGCCCCAGTTTTTTGGGAGGATGTTCTAATGGTGGAAAAGTTAGAAGGAAAGAAAAGGATGACAAAGAGTAAGCACAGTTACAATGGCAATGGATGCACTTTTGGAAGACCTGAAAGCCCAGGCTAGGACCAGATCACTATCTATGTCAGTGTTTCTCAACCTTGGCAGTTTGAAGATGCGTGGACTTCAACTCCCCTTGCTGGCTGGGGAATTCTGGGAGTTAAAGTCCCTGCATCTTCAAAATGCCAAGGTTGAGAAACACTGATCTATGTCAGGGATGTCAAACTTGCGGGCTGTGGATGCGTCGCATCCTGGCCACGCCCACCCCCCATTTAGCAAAGGGGGAAAAGTCACGATTTGTCACATGACCAAGTGACACCACGGGTTTGGCACCCCGATCTATGTGCTCTCTAAGATTCAAGATTGTCTTGGTGGCATTTAATCTAATCTAATCCAATCACAATATGAAATTCCTTAGCAGGAATTTTTCCATCCCATTCCATGTGCAGAGAGGTATTGTTTTAATTTTGCTAAAAGAATAGTTGGCAGTTAGATGACATCTCAGTTCCAAGCATGAGCTTTTTCCAAATATTGAGCTGGTTCTGAGCACAAAGCCCACCCAGGCAATTTCCCCAGGTATGGAGCAGAGCCTGTTCGTTTTCTTTTCAACAATCCTGACCCCTGGCTGCATGTTTTCTCTGAGCCTTCTTCTCTTGGGGCTCCGTTTCTGCAAATGTCTTTCCTTCTATATTTTTGTGGTCCCGCCTACAACAGCTGGATATTAGGGCCTTGGCAGCTGCCTGTTGCCTAGCAACAGCAGTGCTGCTTTCGCCTTTTTTGGCCTTTCTCTGCATTCCTGCCTTACCGCTGAGCCTCCAGCCAGCCGTGACGTTTCTCAATATCGCCGCGATTGCAAGCAATAAACCAAAGCCAAGGAAACTCGAGCAAAACCCCTGTGTTTGGCTGCCCTTCCCTGCCAGGGCCGACTTATGGCCGCTGCCTCTGGCTCGGTTCTCCTGCTGGGGGATCCATCGGCTTTTGCTGCTGCCCTCAAGACTCTCATCAACAACCCCCAGTTCAGGTAAGCGCGCCAGCCCAGCTGCCTGCCTGCCTCCCTGCCTGCGGGAATCAGCCGGAAGAACGGGCAGGGATGACCACGTGACTGGAAAGGAAGGCGAGCCCATTCCATTAGGCTTGCTGGAAAAGTTCATTCACTGCAGTATCGCAAAGAAACGAGGGACGAATTTCGTGTGTTTTTTAAAAATCGTTTCCCTGACTTCGCAGGGCAGTAAATGTGCTTGGTTCTTCGAATCTCCCCAGATCACAACTACGCGTCTTTCAGGCCTGCTACGTGGCTTTAGTTTATAAAGAAATTCTGGGTTTGCAATAAAATTGCGTACAGAGGCGTTGTGGTCTTCTTTCCTTTCAGCCCTGCTTGGATAAAAAGCTTTTAGCTTTCGTTAAAGATTTTAGTAAAAAAGAAACACTGTTTGCACGAAATGGAAGCCTTTTCAAATTAGGGTTGATTTTTGTATTCTTTCTAGTTGTAAGAATGGAAGGGAAAGTGAGGTCACGCGACTGCTTTGAAAGAGTTGCCCTGTATTGAAGCAAAAGGTTTTGGATCAGCTGTTTCGGAGACTATTGTGAGAAATGACAAAGTCTTTACAGATAGGTATTGTGAAGCTGAAGTTTTTAACTTTTATTTATTACATTTATTATAATGCCGTACATCTTGCCTAGAGGTGACTAAGTGGTTTACAACAGAGTAAAAACAACATTAAAATATTAAGCCCATAAATATTCTTATTAAAATTAACAAGGATGGGAGCAAGATATAAGCGGGATGAAGCTGGAAACTTCTGTAGTCCATTAACCACTCCACTATGACACGTTCCCACTGGGGCCCAGGCCAATTGCCAGAGCCAAAGTTTTAAGACCCCTATGAAGGCCAGGAGGTGGTGCAGTGATCCACAGGGCAGGAGCCATGGAAGAAAAGGCTCTTTTCCCGACCCACCAGGGGGAATTCCTTGACTGGTGGGGTCTACAGTGTGTCCCTTCTTGCCAGCATGGGTCAGGCAAGCCCATCCCACTGGGGTGAAATAGTTCCTCAAGTAACCGGGACCCATGCAATAAATGTCTTTAAAATCAGGGGTCTCCAACATTAGCAACTTTAAGCCTGGTGGACTTCAACTCCCAGAGTTGCTGGCTGGGGAATTCTGGGAGTT
>JANHFR010002394.1:481115-492253 GCA_032468015.1 Mimophis mahfalensis | reverse complement strand
TGTATTTGTATTAGTTTTAATAGCCCTGTACACCGCCCTGGGTCCTTGGGGAGAAGGGCGGTATATAAATCTAATAATAAATAAATAAATATTCTAACAGCAATTTTATTCCTAATCACGAAATATTGGGTAATTTAGCAATAATATTGAAATAGTTTATACCATCAGGTAAAATAGACAGTCAGAACCCCAAAATAAACTATACTTGACTTAAAAGATTATGACTTTAATAAAAATTTATTAGTTTGAAAAGAATCTACCAGATTCTTGAAAAGAATCAACCAGATTCTTTTGGCTACCATAGACTAACCCAGCTCTCTTCCTACAATACTCAATATGGTGACTTTCTTTGTAAACCTTATAATTCATGTACTCAAAATATTTGTTGTTTGTGGCATTCCATCACTATTCTGTTTAGGCAGAATAAACATAAGTTTCCATCACTATTCTGTTTAGGCAGAATAAACATAAGTTTCTTAAATAAAATTGCTGCTACGGTGCTGTTTATGTTCCCCTGTTTGTATTCATTAACTTTGGCAATGTCTCTTCTAGAAATGATTCCTCGATTTTGGAATCTCTTAGAAAATTTACCGTTTATTTCTACATAAATCCAAGACTCTAGCTATTAATTAATATTACTATATGAAACAATATGTCTTTCAATACTTGCTAGGTGTGCCAAAAATAATAAGATTTTGATGAGAAGAAAAAAAACAGCTATTCCCAGATGTCTTCATTGTTCTTGATTCAGTAATTCAAATGGTAAGACAGTGAAGTGGCAAGACAAGTATCTTTCAAATTACAGCCACAAAGGACCTCTCATAGAGCTTCTTTATGTTTCTTTGATTCCTCCCTGATTGGAACACCCTTGCTAGAATTTTCAGGAAAAAATTTTCAGGTTCATTGAGCAAACTTCGTTAACATTTATACAGGTAGTCCATAACTTAACAAACATTCATTTTGTGACCAAAGTTAAAATGGCATTGAAAAAAGTGATTTATGACCTCACTTATGATTAATGTAACATCCCCCCATCACAGGATCAAAATTCGGGTGCTCAAAATTCAGGTACATGCAACCAGCACGTATCCATAATGGTGGCAGCATCCCAATGCCATGTGATCGCCATTTGCAACCTTCCCAACCAGCTTCTGACAAGCAAAGTCAATGGGGAACTTGGATTCACTTAAGAACCACATTATTCGCTTCATTGCAGTGATTCACTTAATAGTCATGGCAAAAAAGGTCATAAAATAGGGTCCAACTCACTGAACAACTTCTTTGTTCTAGTCTCAATTGTGGTCATAAGTCGAGGACCGCCTGCATATGCTTTGTTTCAGGTGTCTAGCCATACCCTTATTAAGTTACAGACAAGAATTGTAAAAGAGTTATGTTATGATTTTCTATTTCAGTGGAACAGCGTGACTTCATTGGAGTAGATGACTCAGAGAAGAGGTTGCTTTTCATGGCCAATGAAGCAGATCTGGATGAAGAAATTGTCATTAAGAGATCTATCCTTCAAAAGTAAGCTTTGGGCTTTGCCTCTTTCCAAATTAACAAGTTTCAGTCTTATGAAATATACTGAAAACAATTAATTATGGAGATGAACGCAAGCTGTTGCATATATTCAAAATTTTCCACTTCACCCAGAATCTGTTTATGTGATGTTTTGTGATGATGTGTATTTATAGTTGCTATATACATTTTTCAAAGCTAATTCATTATAATATGCACCATAAAATTGTAATGTGAAGTTGGGCAATTTAATTATTTATTTCCTATAGCTAGTTCACAGTTTATTATTAATCCAGGAGAAAATGGGGTGAACATTACAGCCTCTAACTGTCTACCACAAAAGATAAACTACTAAACTGATCATTCCTTTTACTTTGCTTTCCATTTTGTTTCATAATTTTTCAAGTAGTACTAACATGGAAAGCCAGTGGAATCATTTTATTTTCATACTTTTAAACTTTTACTGATAAAAGTGAAATTAGGAAGGAGGAAATAAGAAAAAGTGCAAACTGGAATATCTCAATATGTGAATATAAGAATAATATTTTCTGAATTTTCCATATGAATACATATATTATTGATTATTTTATCTATTATTGTTATTTTCTAATTTGGTATAAAGCTCAGTATGAAAATCTGAGCCCTGAAACATTTATTAAAAAGGCATTGCATTAATGCTCCTTTCAAAGGTGGTATTACTAGACTATATTCTAACATTACAGTTAACATTGAATATTAATCTTGCAAGGAGATTCTCTGCAACATAGATGGTGAAGTTCCAAATTCAGGTTGCTTGACAACATTAATTAGAATAATGAGAACGTTTTCTAGGCATTTTCCTTTCTAACCAAATAAAGTAGAATTACAGAATTAGCTTTATCATTATTCTCTGTTATGGTCATTAACTAGCGTAAAGTAAAATCACTAAGCAAATAAAATTGTAGATTTATAGAGTAGACAAGTAGGATTAAAATAAATGGGGTATGTGTTTGTATGTATGTTTTATCTATTTTATTCAATTTAGGTGCCACTTAACTTTAAATTGACCTTGGGTGGCTAGGATATAAACTTGAATCACTGAGATATCATTAAGTTGCCACTTGATTACAAGAATTAAAATTGAAAGTCTAACAAGAAACACAGCAAGTCTAACAAGAAACACTACTTGGTTTAGTTCAGGGTTCAAAAACAACTCTGTCTTTCTACTCCTACTTATCAGTGTAGGGGCACTGTATTCTAATTATACCTCAGACATTTCTGTTTTACTTTGTTTTTAGCAAACAAAGCAATAAAATCACTAAGAGGAATAGTAAGAAACAGGCTATATAGCTAAAATGAATAAAACGTGTTGAATGATTCTTTATGCTGCTTATCAAAATTTACCAAATGATGAAGTTAAATAATTAACATAATGGTGCTAAGCAAACAGATTGTAGATCAAATCGAACTTCTCTGTAGAATAAAGTTAGGCACTACTACTCTGGGGGGAAAAAACCCCTTTGTTTTATATTACTTTAAATTCCGGTAGAACAGGAATATGGGACCAGACTTTTCAGAATTATTTTACTGTAGGAATTGGTTCACAAAAAATGAATGATTCCAAATGATTTCTAAAATTATTTGCAGATAAGAGATTAGGATAATTATATTTTGAAGTTTACAGTTTTGGGTAATAACAAATTCTTTCCTTCCTTTCACCATATTTATAGCCTGCCCATTCCTAGTAGACTCTTAGCAAGGAGCTATATCTTACATTGAATTAGATCTTATATTACACAGGAGAGAAAATTGTCTATATTCAAATAGCAACAATAATTTTGTTTAATTTTAAAAAATTAATTAGCTATCAGGCCTTACTAGATAATCTTAATTCAATTTAAAATATTATTTATCATTGGAATCTGAAAAATGTTTAGCTTCTGAAATGAAGTTCAATTGCCTTCATGTAATACTTTTCTACTGCTGTGAACTACATGAATGTACAAACATCAGCAGTTGAACCTGATTCTGGAAATACTTTTTTATCTTTGGTACTGAAAAAAAATATGCAAGTGTTTTCTTAAACTCATAGTTAAAATGCCTAGGAAGATACAATCAGCTCTTTCATTGACCAATAAGGCTATTAGTTTCATGGTAACCAAAGACCATTTGAATCCATGCATCTACCAAAGTCAAATGAAAATTCAGTTTTAGAGATAGCTTTTCCCAAATTGGATATTTTTTAGATATGTGGATTTTAATTCCCATAATTCTCAGCAGTAGCTGTGGGAATTTTGGGAATGGGAAATATATGTACAGCCTCCAAAAGATATGTGGAATTTGCCAAGTTGGGGAAGACTGCTGGTATAGGAATAAGTGCAATAAGAAAAGTAGATTTTGTATTTACATTGGATTTGTTCACTTCCATCATCATTTGCCAGGTTTCAAATGTTAGTTGTGATAATCCAAACATTGTCATAATTTATGCCAAATGAAGAAATGTTGAATTATCTTTATGTTAAGCCAGGATAGAAAATCTATGTCTCTTCAAATTTTGCTGAACTATAATTCATAACATCACTCACTATAGGCAGTGTTTCTAGACAGGCATAGAATTTCCATCTTTGTGTTATCCTAAGGATAGAAGTTTGTATCTGGGCATTTGTTATGTACTTTGAAGTCTCACTTCACTATGCTCTCTCTTTCTAAAGCATTTGGCACAGCATTGAAATATAATGAGAATTCCATTGCCCTTTCTCTACCTCTCATTTTCAGAGGTGGTGGTGGAGCTGATATACTTGTTTTCATGGAGTGATTACTACAAGCAAAGAATTATTTGCCTCACCTTAGATATATATAACTGTTTAAAAAAAGTATTCTAAAAGACACCTGTTAGAGCAGGTCTACATTTGGATCATTTCCCCTTAAAATGCTGTGGGTTGTTTGAGGATGAGCTGTCCCTAATAAACCATCCACCTTCGTGGGTGTCCCATTTCTGTAAATGCAGGTGCAGTGCTGTTCCAAAGAGGATGCACTAATAAATCACAGCCACAATCCGGCCTACTCATTACCTCATCCAAAAAGGGATACCTCCTATATGAGTGTATGGGGTAATGGCAAGAATGGCTTTGAAGCAACAATGCAGTCTCTATTCAAAAGACCTAACCCATTTATGTATGAAAAGGATATTGTGGTTTTACATAGTCCTCTTTAAAATTCCTTTTGTGGGAGGAAAAGCTTATTTAAGTGCAGAGATGAATCATTAAAACAATTGTTCAGGCACAGAAATGTATTAGGCCACCTCTGAAATGCTAAGAGAATACAAAGTTATGTCATTTTTGTTATTTACAGTGGAGGTTAATTTAAACAACAACAAGGAGTGGATCCTATACTAATACAATAATCTTTGTTACTGTGGTGTTCTCATGAAATGGTTTCTATGAACCTCTATTATACTTTTTACAGTATAATTCCATAAGGTTACATACCTCCTATAAAGTTAGTACATATTTCAGGTTAATTAGGGATTGTATGTCAGTGTTGAGCTTTTTATAGTTGCCTCCAAGGCATTGTAAATCATCATGATTAGAAAAGGGCTACCTAGTGAGTTCGGCATGCTAAGAACCTAAGAGAATATTCTTTTTGTACAAGTCAATTGATTTTTCCCTACTTTTTAAAGTAAAATTTATCCCAAAATATTATGAAGAGAGAACTCATCTGAATCAAATTGACAGCTGCCCATACAATGAGTGTGCGAATGTCCTCATGAACATGCTTTTACATGCTCTTGGTTTCAGATAACCACAGTAATATACTGAGGAAACTGCCATGAAAAAGCCTTGCTAATATGAACTTTATTTTGCAATCAATTAATTTTTGAATTTTACATTCATTTGCAATGCACTGAATAGAAAAAAAACAGGTGTAATGCTTTATGTCTTTGCGCTAGAGTGGATAGGAAATTTAAAGTGAGCCAAACCATATTGGTTGTCTACCTACCTTGTCTCTAGCTTAGGCTCCTAAATATGGTACTCAAGTGGCTGGAAGGAGAGGAAAACCCAGGAAGAAAAGTCTGTTTCTGGATTCCTGCTATGGACTATGCCTTAGAACAGAGATTTCCAATTTGAGATCCAAATGTTGTATAAGCTCCTGAAAACCTTGGATGTGATCCCTTAAAGGCCTTCCCAGATTTTTAACCTTTTAAATTAAGAGTGAAAAATATTAAATACATGATCATATTAGCTGCATTTAAATTAATTGAATTAATTTAAAATGAAAGGAAATGAACTTCCGTTTGTGTCCTGGCCTCACTGATGTCTCCCTGGCATTTCCTACTGTGTGGAATATAGAGCCTGAGATGCCATTCAAGGGCCCAGGGCAGTTATCCCAAAAAACAGTTGCACATCATTGGCTTAGATGACTGAAATACAGCCATCAAAAATAGAATGGAATGAACATTATTGCAGTTTTAATTGCTTTGTCTTCCCTTGATAAATCTTTGTTCTTTAAATAGACTTTTGTCAAGGATCTTGTGAAAATACAACTCATTAACTCAAGAGTTGGGCTGAAAGATAGTGGTTGACCAAGCAAACTTGCCCAAGGAACATCTTGGCTGAGGGATGATTTGACTCAAAATCTTTTGAGTCTATCACTTACTCTACAGCTAGTATACAGGTAATTCTCAACTTACAACCATTCATTTACTGACCATACAAAGTTACAACCGCAATTTATGAGCATTTTTTACATTTACAGTTGTTGCATTATCCCTATGGTCATATCAAAATTTGGACACTTGGCAACTGGCTCATATTTATGACTGTTGCAATGTCCTGGAGTCATGTGATCACCTTTTGCAACCTTATGACAAGCAAAGTCAGTGGGGAAGCCAGATTCACTTAACTAATTTAACAGCTGAAGTGATTCATTTAACAATTGTGGTAAGAAAGGTCTTAAACAGGACAAAACTCACTTAACTTGTTAACCTTGTCTTTTGTTTAACTTGTCTTGTTTACCAGTGGAAATGTTGGGCTCAGTTGTGGTTGTAGGTTGAGGACTTCCTATATTCATAATGTGGGGTTGTTGGGGTTGGCAAATGATAGAGAAGTACTACACTTGAAAATTTATTGTTTTAATTTTACATTTTAATTACACACTATTAAGAGCTCAGGAAATACTTGCAAATTGTTGGAACTGTTGAGACTCTTTAAGTTGAGGTGGGATAGAAGAGAGTGAAAAAGAGAGCGTTCCAAGGTATGAATAAAAATAATGAAAAATTATTGTACAGATTTAGCTCCAGTTAAAGTGATCACGGTAGAGGCCAAAGAGCTCTTGTCTTCATCATATGTGAACTGCAGGACTCTGTCTTTACATATTTAAATGATGGCTGTTGATGTACATATCCTTCTAAAACCCCTATATACCGGTAACCAAAGAACCCGAAGCAGAAGTTTCACTGAATCCTACAATAATAATTCTTTTTATTGATACTCTAACAAAGGAATAATTAATAAATGCTGCAATAATTTGTTTTAACATGGACTTCTGTGTTTGCATGAATGCAAAACCTTAGCAGAAATCTGGGATAAGCTAGAAACTCATTGCAATAAATTAAACTGCTATATAAAAAAAGCAATTGAAAATTTACATTAGCCACATAGTTTTTAAGGAATTAGAGGCTTAGTGGACCATGCTATCACCCAAAGCTGAAAAGGGAAGATGTTGGGTAGATTCTTCTGAGGAAAAATATGACATGCAATAATGTCACATACATGCTGAGTATTCTTTGTTGTAGAAAAGTACTTCAGAGCCTACAAATTATGTTCTTGATCAGTGTTTCTCAACCATGGCAACTTGAAGCAAAGCTGGTTAGAGAATTCTGGGAGTTGAAGTCCACATGTCTTCAAGTTGCCAAGGTTGGGAAACACTGTTCTAGATGCTTCAGTTACTTTTCTGTGGGTATGTATATATTCAGTAAAACAATCCTCCAAGCCAGGCTGGTCACTGAATTGGAACTTTTTCTGTTCTGGCTTACCTGCTTATTATTATGAGCTGAGAAGCATGCTATATTTACTTTGTTTTACAACATCCTGTCAATGATAGATTTTGTTTTTTTTACTCTTACAGCCCTTTTAGTAAAACTATATGGTTTAGGATTTCAAAGGTAAAGAGCTCTGACTCCTTATAGGGCACTTGGAGAGACTGACCTTTTGGTATATATCCATTCCTACATTTTGAGCTTCTCTTTCTGTTATCTTTCACAGGAAAAAGTTGAAAAAAAGCAATCAAATTTCCTGAATGGGAATTTCTATTTCTCAAAAATATGTAGTTTCTTTAATTCTAATCTACTGTGCTCCTTTTAGGGAGGGGGTTTACATTGGAATTTCAGTACAGAAGCAAATACATAGTTAGTGAATCTAATTGCTCTTTCCAGATTATTTTATCGAAGCTCAATATGTGTCTGGGCATATAAATTATATAAATTGACCTTGCTAAATTTTTGCATCATCTAGTATATTTAAATTCATCTTTCCCAACCAGCATGACAATAGACTATGCAAGTGTAATCCAACACATTAGTACCACACCATAAAAGAGATAATGTCCTGGTCTTTTTTATGTTTACAGGATCTTTCTCAGTGGACAATTCGTAGCTTGTTTAGCTTCATTAGAATCATTTTACTGTGCTGTTCAGGTGGCATAGAAGACTGAGTCTAAGGTCAGTGGAGTTGTCCATGCCTATTTGAACACAGTCCGAGTCTTCTTGGCCACATGTTAGACATATGTTACTCATCAGTAGCTGTGGAACTCCATGACGCAAACCAGACTGGAATGCAGCAGTTAGTTAACACCCCACTCCGGGTTGTAAATATATTAGCAAATGTAAAGAAGCAGAAGAGAGAGAAAATATTACATAAAGTACTGCAAGAACAGCATAAGGCATTTGTGGATCTGTGATAACAAAGCCTAAGCAGTTTCTGTAGCTTTTTATTTTAAACTATCTAATCAATCTTTAACAAGGTGCAGTACAAGAGGATTTTCTATCTGGAAACACCTATGGGAATTGTTTAATTGATTTGTGGTATTCCAAGAAATGCTAACTTGAAAGAGCTCTTATATCAAACCTATCAGTTCGAAGGAATACGCTTTCTAAAAAGACATACAAGTGAACGTGTTTTCAGAATTGTAGTTACATTTGGTACTGATTGAACTAATTGGAGTTACATAATGACAATTTGCTACACTTACTGGATTGGCAGCTGAGTTAACAATGCATAACCAGCACATTCACAGTGGTGCAATTTGGCTGAGGAAGCTGAAAAAAACCAAATATCAGCAGGAATCAGGCTACAAAGTAATAGGCCAATTGGGAAGTCACCTAAGGGCGAATGGTCTTCTGAATTGTAATTTTTTGAGTTTGTAGGCAAAGAGAATTGCTCTAGTAATTACTGATTGGCTGCATAGGTAGTTCTTGACTTAAGACCAGTCATTAAGGACTGCTTGAAGTTATGAGGGCTCCGAAAGGTTGTTTTATGGTGCGTACACAGTTCCAGCCATGGTAAAATGTAACACACACACACACACACAGTTACACGATCATGATTTGATTGCTTGACAATCTGTTCCCATTTACGACCAGTGCCAAATGTGCCCCAACCATGAGATTGCCAGTTGTGATCTTCTCTGCTGGCTTTCCCAGGAAGTCATTGGAGATCTCTGCACTGAGCTTGAAAAATGAAGCAGGGATCATGACGATCTGAGCTTTGTTTCTCCAGCACCGCATGGAAGTTCCATTCCATGCATGGAGGGGAGAGGAACTTCTGCGCTCGGCTGAACAAACAAAGCAAGCTTGGATCAAGAAGATCTGAGCTCCATTTTTCCAACCCAGCACAAGAGTTTCTGTCTGCTCATGGAGGGGAGGGGAAATTCAGTACGGGGCTGAATAAATGGAGAATCCTGAAGATCCAAGCACTCTTCCTGCACTCTACTCTAGGAGTCCCCTTCCATGCATGGAGAGGAGCTACTTGTGTTCCTTCAGCAGGCGACTGTTTTGCTCTACCCACTTCAATGACCGACACAGTCATTTAATAGCTGCAACTGGGAGAACCAGGATTGTGGTCATTGAGCAAAGTGCTCATGTGGGCATCTCGTTTAACAACCATTTCACTCAACAACTGAGATTCTGGTCCCCATTGTAATTGTAAGTCAAAAACTACCTGTATGGAAGACCAGAAATAATATTTTCTTTGTTCTTTATTTTAAAGAAACCAGAGGGCAGAATTAAGCCTCAGAGCATTTGATTGCCTGACTTAAATTTTTATATATATATTTTCATTTTGTGGGAACAGTGAAGTAGAAATCAGCCATGCTACAAATGTCTCAGGCCCCATGGGTGTTCTTAGAATTTAGAAATGCTGAGTGATGGCAACACAAAGCTTTATTGGAAATATGCTCACCTGCCCAGAACATGGTAAGCTAAGTGTAGCTGAGAACATATTAAGAGGGTAGCAAAAATGGCAGGAGGTTCCTCCCCAGTTTGCCTTCTCCTGACTATATTTCGTGATTGCTACCAGCTGGCAGCTGTTTTATGAATAAATCTAATCCCAACCTAGGCCTTATTCTCTTCCTCATGGCAGTAATTTTGTGAGAGTGCTCATTTAATTTTAAATTGCCTACAAATCCCTCAGAGTTGAAGATTTTTATTTAGAGCATATAGCAGCCTCTACCTTTTAAAGTGACAAAGTCAGTATGTATTCCTAGATTCAGATAAGAGAAATTATGAGCTAAATATTTCCCTACTCTCATCTTGCTGCTTTCTGAAATTTACCTTCTCCTGTGTTATTGTTTAAAAGAAAGAAAAGCTCCATATTGGAAATAAGTATCAGAAAACCATCATTCAAGGGTAGAGAAGAGGAAGGGGAACAATAATGGTAATCCCGGTCTGGATTGATACCACATATTTGATAGCAAAAAATGGGCAAAGTGAACAATTACATGATGGTATATAACACCAGTTTAATTTAACAAGTTTAAAATTAGATAATTCAGAATGAGAAAAGGAAGAAACTGTCAACATATATTGCATGTAGCAATCTGCCAATCATAAAAGCATTATTTTGAGTTTGGTATAAGAAGTGAAATAGGCTAAGCTCCGAGAGAGCAGATTTTCAGGGCATCTATTTTGTTAAGCAACTTCAAAAAATTAAGAAGAAAAGAGGTTGGGGAGAGGGAAGGAAGGAATTTTGGCGGCATTCCTGGTTGCGGTTTATCCTTATTGGATCATTGCCATGACACTGCAGCTCCTGGTTGTGTTGTTTGCTTGCCCTTCTAGTAAACCTGTGTGTAAAAAAAAACCCCACCTATGAATGTGTTTGTAGGTAACACAATTGTTACACGGGATACTTTATAAAAATTAAGTTGTAATAAATTTCATATTCATGGAATTTATATTCTTACAGAGGAAAGAAAGAAGGAAAAAGTCAGGGGTAGGTATGAGATTACTTCAAAACCGGTTTTTTTTTTTTCCAGATTATTTACTATAACCTGTTAGGAATATAACATGTGTTCCGTTCATTGCTAATGCACGTTGGAAGAAATCTGTCTAAACTAAACTAAAGCTAAAAAAGAAATACATTTATTAAACA
>JANHFR010002394.1:259765-281907 GCA_032468015.1 Mimophis mahfalensis | reverse complement strand
CGTTGCTGGCTGGGGAATTCTGGGAGTTGAAGTCCACGCATCTTCAAACTGCCAAGGTTGAGAAACACTGCCCTAGAATGATACATTGCTCTATGCCAGGACAGATTGGAGTGGCTGCCTTGTACAGTCGGGTGAGCCTTCCAGATAAGTGGAAGGAGGGAGGGAGAATAGCCGTTAACCAGGAAGTGATTCTGATTCTCTGCTTGTCTTTTTTGCCAGGCTCTGCAGGTTTTTGAGTCCCACGCAGGACATCTGGGGCCAGACCAGTTTGCAGAGTTTGCCCTCCCATTCATTCGGTCCATTGCCAAAGGTGTGAAGAATAAGCTACAAGAAAATGCTCTCCCTGTGGTGCCAATGGTGAGAGACGGGACTGTTTCTTTCTGCTCTTTTTCCTGAATTATTACCCAGAATTTACAGCGATTCCCCAGCATTTTGTTTATTTTGAAGGCAAATATCACATTTTGGTAGAATCCTGAAGCTCATTTCACCTATCGTATGTTTTTCTCAATAATTGAAAGACCATTAACAGACATTTTCTAGGAAACATAAAGGTAGAACAGAGAAAAATATGGGTGCCGGTAAAAAGATCTGGATCACACTAAAGGCCTTCGTAATCCAATATTCAGATAGCTATGGAGTGCTTGCAAGTAGGGTATGAGTACAGTTAGTTATGGACCCCAGCAACCAATACAAAAAAAAATTGTAGCCTTTGATATTGCCAGAAAGTTCATAGCTACCCTGATTTAGTAGCCAATGAAAGAGAATAAACTTTATTCTCTTTTTTCTATTCCTTCTGTCAGAACTTTTTCCTGACTTATCAAAGCAGTATAAAAATATGAACAACTTCATATTTTTAGTATAGAAATATACATTTCTAAATGAAAGAATTTGGATGTTAAAGTAGAACAGTTCACCCTCCCCTCAAATCATAACTGGGAGTAAAGCTGGCATTTCAAACATTAGTTTTAGGGTGTGGATTTTCCATAATCAGAGATGGTGGACAATAGGCTTGCACTTCCACTACTTTTTATAGAAGCATCTTTTTCATCCTCTCTAATGCCTAACTAGGGGGGAAAAAGGATAATACCTCAATAAACATGTTGCTATGCATAATTTTAAAGCCATGACGTAAAATAACTTTTGAGTTCCTATATTACCAAGTGTTTATAACCCTGTCCACATAATCCTAATTGTTTTCTATCTTGTCTTCCCCTCTCCATCCACTAGATCGTCTTTGCTAAGGATGCCCACTATGCATTGGAGGATTTGGCACAGTCTGGATACGAAGTGGTTAGCCTGGACTGGACCATATGTCCTCAAGAGGCTCGGTGAGAAATGGGTTGTATTCCCTTGGGAACTCTGTATGGGTGTCATCTCTTCTAATGGCATACTTCCTCAGTTTTGCCATAACAAAGTAGCTTGTCATAACAGTGAAATCCCTCTCACATATAATACTTGAAAAATAAAGAGATGGTAGCTGAAGCTAAGACTAAGTAAAGATACCAATCATAGGTTGTGCATGAAATATTACCCTTGTGTCGAGATGACTTTTCTAGGACAGGTTAGGCTGATGCAGCATAACAGATAAGATTGAATCTTCTCTGGCTCTTCCTTTACAAAATCAGAAATAAATTGGCATCTTATTTTTTTATTAGAAATAAAAAAATAAGGTACCATAAAGGGAAATTAGTAATATTCTATTTTCACTCAGCTACTTAAGACTTGATTTTGTGGGTAGCTTCTTTCCTCCGCTTCACCATTTTAGCTGGAGTTAGTCAGAGAAGGGTGGATGGATTTGACTGATAGCTTGTCTTTTATTTAGGAGTTATCACTGTATATTGAAGCAATGAAGTCCAACAAGCACTTTTATCTCGGTCAAGCGCCTTTCTTACATTTTAATATTTTTTTCCCTGATTTCAGCCAGCGTACAGGAAGAAACGTTACCTTACAAGGGAATTTAGATCCATGTGCTCTGTATGCATCCAAGGTAAGGAAACATGCTTTAACTTGTAACAATCAGGTTATGCTCATTCCTGCAGCCACTTCTTGTATAAATTCATTTGTTTTCTACCTGGGTTCTATGGAAATTAAATGGATTCTGCTGGACAAAGGGGAAAAAAATCTCCACAAGATATTAAAGGGGAAAAAAAATTTCCTTGCAGAGAATTTTACCTTAGACTAGTGGTTCTCAACCTGTGGGTCGGGACCCCTCTGGAGGTCGAAGGACCCTTTCAGAGGGGTTGCCTAAGACCATCAGAAAACACATATTTCAATACAAATACAGGTGCATGTGAAAATAATTTTATGGTTGGGGACATGAGGAACCGTATTAAAGGGTCATGGCTTTAGGAAGGTTGAGAACCACTGCCTTAGACCTTTGTGAAGAGTAGGGAGAAAAAAGCTCTTAGTGACAAAGAAAAGAACCCCACAGAGGACAGCACACACACTGCTAGAGAGAAGTTTCCTGAAAATGGGTCCAGCACAAGTCTGAAAACTTGGAAGATAAAACCTCTGGTCCAGATGACTGACCCAGATTGGATCCTGCAAAGAAAAAAAAAATCTAGAAATGTGAATAAGTCTTTTTTTTACCGCCTTGGCCCTCTATGGAAAGAGTTTTTCCCTTCTTAGCCAGTAAGGAACAACGTGGCAGGACTTGTTAGCTGACATTCAGAAGCCCCACCCCTCTTGATTAGGGGTTCTGGGACTTCTTTATTTTTGAAATCGGTTCTCTGGCTTGAAAAAGTTTGAAAACTCATGTTGTCTTTGTTAGGTAAAAAGAAACAAAAAACCAAGGCCTTTCATTGACAGAGAAGTTCAGATACAGAGTAAAGACAATTTTCAAATCTTAACCCAATTAAACTAACCACAGATCAGTACTTTCCTATTGTAAATAAAATCTTGCTTATAGGTTAATGAAGGTCCAATAACTGCTTTTCTGTGCTGTGGACCAAGTGACCAGTCGATGACTTCAAGCCATGCTTTTGTTAAGGAAACAACCAAATTTGGCTTTAAGGCTGTGTTTTTTCCCCCCACTTATGTAACACATTCCAAATTTTGCATAGTATGAGCAAAATGTGGCTATCTCTTACTCAGATTGCTTCCAACATGGATTGGTCATAAACTACAGTCAACTCCTAACCATTTGTTTATCTAATGTGACAGCAAGCTAGGCAAAAGACTAAAGGAATTGTGCTAGGCTATATCTACCCAGTTCCCCAATATTGGGGGATTGAAAATGTGATGTAAAAGAGCTGAGGTGGCACAGTGCTTAGAATGCAGTATTGCAAGCTGACTCTGCCCATAATCTGGAGTTCGATCCAGAAGAAGCTTGAGGTTGACTCAGCCCTCCATCCTTCTGAGGTCGATAAAATGAGGATCCAGATTGTTGAAGACAATTTACTGATTCTGTAAACTGTTTAGAGAGGGCTATAAAGCACTATGAAGCGGTATAGAAGTCTAAGTGGTCTGCTTAATCATTTTTCACTTCCCACAGGAGAAGATTGGGGAGCTGGTAAAAAGGATGTTGGAAGGCTTTGGCTCCCAGCGCTACATTGCCAACTTGGGCCACGGCCTCTATCCTGACATCAATCCAGAACACGTAGGGGCTTTTGTGGATGCTGTGCACATGCATTCTTGCAATCTGAACAAATGTTCTTAGAGACTCAGGAAGGAGGAGGAAACAGTCCGTAAGCAAAGAGAAAAGAAATGGATCATCTGCTAAGCAAATGTAACTGTTATGGAGAGGTGACATCGTGGAAAGGAACTTGCTGTAACCAGCTACAAAGGCTGCAGCAGGAACTGGCAAAAGAAACGGGAGAGTGCAGGTTTTTCACACGTATGTTATCTTCTTCTCAGTCTCCACCATAGAAAATGGATTCATTATGAAAGGTATATTGCCCCAACTGTGTCCTGTTTATCCCCAAATTGCTCCTAATGATTACAAAACTAATCTGAGTGCCTCTGACAATCAGTGAAGACATTTTATTGTAATTGAACTTTGGAGATCTGTCCTTCTGCACAGAATTTGGCTGTCTTGTTTTGCTTCCTACCCATCTGTTTCTTGCAGCAACTTTTTTTAAAATTACTTGGGTTGCTTTTAATATTCAGGAGTGCCACAAAATGTGGGGAGAACAAGTTCAAAACATCTGAGGAGGAGATATGCCTCATGCATATGCCTGAATGATCTGCGTTAATGGACTGATACCGAAAGAGCTGGAGTGATACAATGGAGTCTTCCTTGGTTGTTGTTTTTTATTAAACATCAGATCAAGAAGTTGTACATACAAAATAAAGAGACAGAAGAATGATACTTTTATGGCAACAAATACTGGGTGTGTAGGGATTATCTGGTCTCCCAACCAGTTTCTCAGGATTAAAAAACCAAAAACAAAACTGGAGTCAGACAGTACGTAATTTTAATCCACATTTCCTAAACTACGCTTCATCTTAACCCCTGCCCCATCCATTCCCTCCCTGCCCCTTTTAGAACTAAGATGCACTGGAACAGGGGAACACAAAGACATTTAGAAAAGGGAAAAAACTATTCTGCTCCTGCTACGCTCCTTTTCATTGGACTGAATAAACATTCAGATGGATGCAAAGCAGTAGTCGGAGATAAAGTAGCAGAAACTATGGCGGAGTGCTGTCCTCAAGAAGGCACCAACCTAAGCAGAGGGTAGCAAAGACAGTAGTTTTGAAATGAAATTGAAAATAAAGACAGGTATGCAGACTAATTGCTCCTGCTCCTCAAGATGACAAAAATAAAACAAAAATAGAACCCTTTCTAAATTCACAGAGTAATACAACCCTTGCACAAATCAATTCGTTTGCATTTGGAGAAAGGCCAAAAATAGAGCATTTTGCACTATGGGCTCAACCGGCTAACAGTCTTGTTCCAGCTTCCTGGGGTCATGTTGTATCCCATATTTAGAACCATGGTACGAAGTAGCAGAGTCAAGTAATGTGCTGTGGCTTTTAGCCAGTGGGCCAAGTCCACACCCTGATGGCCTTGAAATGCTGAGGTGTATCTGGCTTTGCGGTTGCCACCTTGGTCTCCTCTCTTCCAAGGTTGTGTGTTGTGGTAGGTCTGCTCAAGCTTTTGTTTATTTTCCATTAGTCAAATCCCACCCACTTGTCTTCTTTTTTTTTTGCCAATAATGCTGGGGTAAAACCTGAGAAATGTTCATGTTTCTCAGATTTGGAAATGCTTAGCCCAGCCCACAACACATTTCAAGTATCCCCAAACAAACAAAAACAAACAAACAAGAATTATTATAAATAATTAGAACTTTACAATTTAATAATCGACACATATACTATTGTATTTACAGTATCATAAATGCTTCTGTTACTTTTAGTAAAGCAATCCCTGAGAACCGTTAACTTTAGTGTTTGTTTTTTTTAATTAAGGATTTTCATTCGCACGCACTTGCACACATACTAAATCAACCAGCCCCTGCCTATTCCCTCCCCTCCCTCGCCCCAGTTACTCTGGAGTCAACTCATCCTATTCCCCAGCCAAGCAAATAGTTTGAAGTCTGGCAAAACTGGAGGGTACCAGGTTGGAGAAGGTTGCACTAAATGTTGACGCCAGTTATGGCAGGATGCACATCTCAAAACCCACCAGCTGAGAACACAGATGGCAGCGCAAGAGGCTGAGTAATGTGCTTCCATGTTGGCTGCTTTTCTGCCTCCATCCACCATGCTGTTTGGGAAAGAGGTATTCAGTTTCTTAGTTAGCCTTTTGGTATTGCTGAAGTGCTTGCAAGTAAGTGGTTATTGGGAAGCAAACTCTTCCTGTCATGCTACTTTTGGTTTATGTTCCTCAAAGAATTGGGAGATTTTCTACGATGAAAACTACGGTTAGTCTTGCCTGCTAAGCATGATTCCACCAACAATGATCAGGGTTTCTTCTTCCCTTTCCCCCCCAAACCCAGAAGTTCAACCAAATCGTTCTCGCACTAGCAACATAAGCTTCTTCTTGCCCTTATAGATCTGCTTAAGGTTGTCTATGAACTGCGCAAACTGGATGTGGCCATCCTGAGCAAGCAGGAAAGTCTCCCGAGCTTTGCTCAGAAACTCAATAAACTCCCCATAATGCCGTGGGCTGATGTGGGTAAGACGGGAGTGTGTGGTGTTGATGTAAGCGCTTATTGTAGCATCCAGCAGTTGGCGCAAAGGTGCTTTGTCCGTTGACATCAGTTTCCCAGAGTTCCTGCGGCCAGGGATGCCGGCAAGGCCTGGCGCCGTCATGGTGCAGCGGCGCAGAATGTCAGATAGCACTGTGGCACAGTGTACGCTCTTTACTACCAGTGGAATAATAGCAGCCAGCTCGTTCTTACCAAGGGAATGGCTGAGCGCACATGCCCAAAGCACATCATTGATGGCAGGGTGTGTGTCCTGGTTATAGGCAAGGTTGAGGTGTGTCATGGCAAGCGAGGCCAGCTTGAAGGCCCGTAATGGGTACCCGCGGTGCTCCATATACCGTGCAATGGTGAAGAGTTGGGAATAAGTCATGCCGGTGGATGCAGCATCTATAACAATTTGGTAAGCAGTCTCAAATGCAATGTGGTCCTTCTCACAGAGGGTAAGAGCCGAAAGTGCACAGTTTTGCGGATCCTTCATGGCACACTGCAGGGCCAGCGTGCGAGCACAACTAGCCAGTTCTTCACGCTGCGGATAGTCCAGGCTGAGGCGCAAGATGGTACTGTGGGACATCACTGTTGCTGCTACTATGCTAGTTGCTTCAGTAGGGGTAAAGAGTGAATACCAACTCTGCAAGATGCTCACCAGGGCCCGAACCCCTGCAAGAAAGAATCACAACCTGCTCAGCCAGTAGGGAAGAGCCAGCAAGGTGCACACAATAGTTGTAAGTAAACTGAGCAGTAATTGTATTTTATTTTGCATCAGACTGGATCTATTGGCACCAAGGCCATAATTTTGTCAGGAGACCAATATTGCTGTCGATTATATTTTTGTCTCTCACTGTCTTGAAAGTAGCATATCACAGTCTAGTTTAGCATTAACCTGTAGGAGATGATCTCCCCCTCCCCCTTTTTTTGTATAATGAACTTTTGAGCTCCGTTGTAAAAAGATTTTAAGATAGCTATCATTTTGAGCTGCTTACTGAATACATTTGGAAAATGTCATCTAACCTATCTTATCTTCATTTAATGTGTTTTCCTTATAATTAAATCCTTCGGCATATGCTACCTAGGGAGTCAATATTGGGAGAAATAGACTATTTGGGCTAGAAATCAGCTTTGTCATGAATTTGGATATTAGCTGTCAACCATATTTGGCTCTGGTGCCCAATAGCATCTTAATATCTTTTGAGTGAGCAGAACATACTACAGGTGTGTACCTTCCTGATACTTGGGGAATTATGGGCCACAGTGGCACAGTGGTTAGAGTGCAGTACTGCAGGCTACTTCTGGCTGCCAGCAATTAGGCCAGTGATTCTCAACCTGTGGGTTGGGACCCCTTTGGGGGTCAAACGACCGTTTCACAGGGGTCGCCGAAGACCATCGGAAAACACATATTTCAATACAAATACAGGTGTATGTGAAAACAGTTTTATGGTTGGGGGTCAACACAACATGAACTATATTAAGGGGTTGTGGCATTAGGAAGGTTGAGAACCACTGAATTAGGCAGTTCAAATCTCAGCAGGCTCAAGGTTGACTCAGCCTTCCATCCTTCTGAGTTTGGTAAAATGAGGACCCAGATTGTTGGGGGCAATATGCTGACTCTGTAAACCGCTTAGAGAGGGTTGTAAAGCACTGTAAAGTGGCGTATAATTCTATTGCTATTATAGCTCCCAGAATCTCAAGCCAATGTTGGGAAAGGCTGAATTAGGCTTGCTCCAGGCTGCAGTCTTCATATTAAGTATGAGTTTGTGAAAATACCTACCAACTTCTGTAGCACAAGTCACTAGCCATCGCACCATCTCCCTCCGTCTCCAGTTCAGTGTTGATAAGGTCATGCGCATCACCTGCAACAGTAGAAATGAGTAGAAAAAAAAAATCTTTTCACCTACCAGTGATATCTAAAGAAATGATTGCATTCCCCTAGATCAGCATATCATAACAACTTAAGTTGTTTCAACTGTTTTTGAAGACTGACAGGTCTGGCTACTAGCTGCATAAACTGCCTAGACTGTCGGCCACATGGGAAGCATAATATTCCATTTTCAATCTTTCAGTTGAGAAATGTAACTGTGGTTATTTAATTATTTAAATCAGCCCCCCCCCAATATTTGTGGCTTTGTGGACCAGTGGTGGTGGTGGAGAGAGGGGATGGTTCTGTGTGAATGGCAGGTGCTCATTTGCATAAGCAGTGGGTATGCATGCACACTGCTTGCACAAATGGAGCTTTGCACATGATTTCCTGCTGCTTGTACAGCCCAGTTCAGAACAGATTATGCCAGGTATTGAGCCACGGCCCAGAGGTTGGAGACCCTGATTTAAATAGCCAGTATGCCTGATATCCTGTAAGAGAGAAGGATTAGTGCTTAAGATCACAACTCAGCAGACTTTTTCTGTGGCTAATATGGCCGGCTTCCAATTTACTATAAAGATTTGGAAAATATTCATTTTTCCTGATTATTATTAATGTCCTTACTTGTAGCCCCAACTCCAGTGCCACATTAAGGAGTGTTGTATCAGCATTACTATCAGCCGGCGTGGCAATCTTAAAAGCATCCTGAGCCAGTTTGAAGATCAAGGAAGAGGAGTGGATGTTCTTCTGAATTGCTTCTAAGACAGTCCGTAGACGCAGCATGTCACCTGCAGAAAGTTTACCCATCCATTGGTTAGATCCACAATAAACCTTTCCAAAATAATAGTAAATATCTTCCTCTGTAAACTGGGTAAGCCTAAGCAACATTATTCTTATTTTGTACATCCTACTAGAGAGAAATCAGTTTGAGAGCTCAAATATTTAATTACAGCTTTCTTCTCAGATCCATTGGTGTCTTTCCACTTAGCCTTTTTCGGTTCAAGCACATATACCAAGGGATTCTATGACAAATGTGCCTTTTGCCCGTTTCTAGAGCCAAGTAGAGAAATAAGCATTGATACGGCACAGAAATAAAAGGATGTAACCCAATATATATCATTTGCAGCTGAACTGCAATCGTAAATTGCCACACAAAAATATGCTAGCAAAATACAGTGGTCCCTTGAGTTACGAATAACTCGATACCCAAACTTTTCGACCTACGAACGGGGAAACTGCCAGCATTTCTAGCTGCCATTTCCCCGACTTCCAAATGACAGCTGCTATTTCCTCGAGTTACGACCCGGTTCGGAACGGCTAAAAAAGATCTTTTTTTAAAAAAAAATGTGGAAACCTAATTCTGAGGTGCACTTTGCATGCCTTTAAAGTGCACCTCATAAAGAGGTTTCCACAAACTGGGAGTCTGGGTCTTTTTCCAAGGCTCCGGAACGAATTAATCCGTTCCCAATGCAGTTCAATGGGAAGCCGCTTTTTCGACTTCCGAATTTTTCAGCTTCCGAAAATGCGTTTGGAACGGATTAAATTCGTAACTCGAGGGACCACTGTATACAAGCTCACTATTAGACTGCATTATAAAAGTCAAAACACAAGTATTCCCCCAGTGTTTCATTTTTAAATATAAAACAGCCAAACTTTTAAAAAAATTCAACTGCAGATAATTCTGTTTGGACTAAGTGTGGAGATAGCTTTGGTCTCCGAAGCCCAAAGCTTTAATTTCTTGGCCTTTCGTTCACCTCAAGTAGCTAAATGCCCATCTGTCTTGCTAGGTGGGCCATAAGATCAGAACCAAAACGGCTATCAAAAGTGTTTAGAGAGTAAAATGTTGTCAAGGGGGTCATGCAGAAAGCCAAACAGTGGTGAAATCCAGGCACCACTCAAAGGATCAATTGGGCTCTAGAATAGTTCAGCAACCCTAATGAGGATGATTTGCTCTGATTAGTTTCAGAACTGTGTCTCTCGTAACATCTGGCCAAATATTAAGCACAGTTCGGGAAGAGAACCTGAGCCAGAAACGGATAAGCCCCATGTAAGCCCTAAATCCCATTAGACCTACAGTTCTTATACAGTAATCAAACCCAAGAAAGTGTCTCAAAGCTTTCCTCAATAGGTAGCTACGAAAAATGTCTGAAAGGAGTCCCCCTTTCAAAGGAAGAGTTATGCAAGCCGCACAGAAGTAGTTTGCCCCAGCAGTCCCATTCCAGCATTAGCAACTCTCCTACATGCAGCATAGAAGCACACCTGCACCAGCTTCACTGGTGGGTATCCTAGAAGTAACTTAACTTTGCTTTTGGGGAGTTTTGGATTTCCTGAAAGTCCCACCATCCAATCAGGTAAGAATCCCTTCCTCCTAACTGGGCTCACCTCAACAAATGCAATTTGTCTTTGCTGACAAAGTGAGAAAGGATTATCTTGTCCAGGAGTTTCCCTCTGCCACCCAGCTCAGCGGAAAATAGTCTACAGCTTGCTGGTACTAATCATAAAGGCTGCACCGAGTGTGCAGTTGCTTTTGTGAGTAGGCCCACTATCTGCATACAGCTGATGTTTCCAGTTGCTCATGTACACCGGCACCTCTTTTCATTTCTCAGGCGTCAAAAATGTCCCAGTGTCAGAACATTCTTGTCCAGATTGCCAGAAATTCTTGAAATATGATACAACTGCTGTGTATCCAACAATTTACTCAGAAAGTAACTTCTATAATTCTCCTTTGTTTTAATGAAATGACTGTATCTACCATTCTAGTAGTCAGCAGTGTCTGCCTGACGTGTACAAATTGACTTTCTATTAGATTTCTCTTGAAGATCAGCTGGTGAATATTTCACCTGGATCTCTAGTGAACCATGTACAGTTATAGGAGGAATCCTTCACTCACCTTTGGCTGCTGTCAGCATAGTGGAAGCAAGTTCACACTGTTGTGATTCCAAGTGCCCCAGAGTAAACCAACGGGGATACCTGCTAGGGACCACTGAAACAATGTGGTGAGGATGTGTGACATCACCTGAGGGGGTTGTCTCCAAAACCGGCAGCCTAGGAAGAACAAAGCCACAACATTAGTTCAATAGAAGGATACCTATAGTACTGGTAATCATATTAAATCCTCTCTGTATTGTCTTCTTGTGGCATGCTGGGGGAGAATGATGTGATGTACCTTTCAAAGGCTTTCAGCAGCATAGGGTTACAAATTAAGTCATGAAACAAATTGGAAAGGTCACTAGAGAACTAAGAAGGGATTTAAATGCTTGTAAATAAAAATAAAAGTTTAGACATACACATTTCTTATGGTTTAGGTCAGAGCAAAACTTGATTAGCACTGCCGTTATCTGGTTCTGCTTAGTGAAGGGGGTGCATATGCAAGTTCTTGCTGGATATCTAGGCACTTTAGAGTTACTCATTCACAGGTTTATATAGGCAATCCTTAAGTTATGATGCTAATATAAACCTGGTGCAGACACATGAGTTTTTGCTTCCTGTCTGTAGCGCTTATTGACAGAGTTGCCAGTCCCAACAGTGGCCATTAAGTGAAGGCTTCCTGTTAAACTCTTGATTTTAATATTCTCTGTTATGGGCATGTGACAGAAGCCATGTTCTACCACTGTCACTTGCAAGCATGGAGCCACTAGAATCTCTACATTCTGTTTGAATAAAATGTAAATTCATTCTGTTTGAATAAAATCCTAAATTCAAATTCAAATAAAATGTAAATTCAAATATCAATCCTAGAGAATCGATATTTATCAATGAGATTGACTAACTATACTCGTTAATCAAGAACTCGATTTTCACACACTTTAAAAGAAGGATGAACATATGTGAACATGCTTTCTTTAAAAATCTACTAAAAATGCTGCCAAGAATTTTGTTGAGAAGAATGTAAGATACGCCAGGCTTTAGGAGGGGAAAAAATCTATCACTGTTGTTCTCACTTGATTTTCTTAACAAAGGGGGTTAAAAAAAGAGGGGTACCAACCTCATGGAGCGCAATGCCAGCTTGTAGGCCAGGTCAGCATCATGGGGCAGTAAGGCAGAAAAGAGGTACTTCGCAAAAGTGTGCATAGGCACACTTTCCCGGTGGATGACTTCGCCAAGGCCACTAAAGGGACCACCTAGGCAAGATCAGAAACATATCAGTGTCTCTCCTTCAACCAAACTTATTTAATTATCAGATTTATGTCTTATCTTTTCATCAAGAGCTCAAGATGGCACATATAGTACTCTCTCCTCCAACTGTCCCACAACCAAGAACCTTGGTGGTGCAGGCTGTTAAGCATTCCACTTAGCAGCCATCTGCCTGTAATTAAGGCATGTTCGAATCTCACCAGGCTCAAGGTTGACTCAGTCTTCCATCCTTCCGAGGTAGGTAAATTGAGGACCCAAGATAGTTGGGGGCAATAAGCTGACTTTGTAAAAATGCCACTACTAAGCAGGCATATTCAAAGAATTAAGGCTATTGCTAAGCACATTGAATTTGTGCTTCTAAAGACTGTAAGCTGCCCTGAGTCTCCAGAGAAGGGCAGCATATAAATTGAAAAAAAAAGAAAGAAAAACCCCATCCTACTGGGCTCAGAGTATGTGATTGGCCCAAAGTCAACCAGTGAACTACCACAACTAAGCTTTAACTTGAACCGGGGGTCACTAATGTTATGACCCAAATGGTTTGGAGATATTCCTTTTCTCATCATCAAACTGAAAACCAGATACTCCTATTCATCTTTCTGATATTTTCAATTCAGGCCTTGTGGTTAGAAAGGCACAGCTTGTCTTCTTTTCCTTCCACCCCTATGGCAATGGCCAAGTTATCCATTAATTCCCTCTACTTTTCAAAGGAAACTACACACAGGCTTTAGAGGCCAGAGTGGAATGGGGAGGGAGAAACAGCATTTTTAAAGCAGCACAAGCACTGACATGGATTGTTTTCTAAATTCAACTGCCAGAGTCCTCTAGACAAGAAGTTACAGTAATCACTGCAAAGGGCTCCTGTTTCAGTAAAGAAAAAAGCAAATAATCAGGGGGTGAGGATGATTTGTATACATACACATTTCACATTTAAAAAAAAATCTGTATGGCACCTCTAATGCTCAGAGATCCAGGACACTGGATCTAACTGTCCTCACTCATCAAGATCAATAGACAAATCAATAGAGCCAGATCGATTCCCAGGGAGAACATATTAAAAGACAGACCACAGAAATAGAACAATAGAACACTATTGGTTGTCACCAACAGCTCACAGCTCAAACCACTCAGATTGTTATTGATAATCTACAGCTTATTCTGGGCAAGGATACTGAATTTTCTCAAGCCCTGAGCACCAGGCCTAGACTTGTATGCAGACAGCCACTCAACCTGAATCAAATTCTCACATTCAATAAGACAGAATACGGGAACCAGCCCCTGCAACAATCCCAGAGGTCTACTTTGCCCTCACATCTATGCCAACAGCACTGTCACAGGCCCCAACAAGTACACACACAAAAGATTAGAGGCCTTTCATATGCTTTTCTTCATATGCCATATACCCTTCTTAAATGCTACATAGGACAAATGGGAGAAACTTTGTGCAAAAGAATTTCTATTTCTATTTCTATTTCTATTTCTATTTCTATTTCTATTTCTATTTCTATTTCTATTTCTATTTCTATTTCTATGGCACCCTTCTCCGAAGACTCAGGGTGGCTTACAATACATTTATAGCAATTCATGGGCACAAATTTAATATCAAGACTCAAAACAAGGACAAATATCAGAACATTGCAACTTGCCAGGGTACATCACTGCAGATCGCAAAAGGGCTGTTATGGCAAAGCTGGACTTTTAACAGCACCACCAAGCAAAGGCAAATCTCAGAACAGCTCATCAAACACAATGGTTTTCTACCACATTACTATTGCTAATTAATAAGGTTCTTCAATCCGTTTCACATAGAACTTGCACAGCCACCCTGTCCTCTCCTCACTCCAATTCTACCTATAAATCTAGTCACTCTATGCATCTAATGAAATAAGTTGCAGCTCACAAAGTTTGTCTCTTTCAATAAAACTGGTTCATCAGAAAGAGGTACCAGTCTCCTCCTGAATCTTTTACCATCAAAAACACAGCTCTCTTCCTAAAACTCTAATACTACGTAGTCTGTTTTATCTAATCCTGATATTCCCAACCTCTTTTCTGATACATATCACTACCAAATTCTTCTATTCAAAAGTATTTTGATACCATTATGTCATTGGCATAATCTATTGTGACCAAGGGACACTGACTGGATTTCCGATACGGAATTTACTAGAGGGAATATTAATATTTTTTTCCTGGATTGTGGGCACAGCTTTGTTTCTCATGAGTGACTGGTAGCAGCCGCATCTCAGTTCTCTCACCTTCCAGAAGCAGAATGCACTGCTTGCGTAGGGTCTGCACCAATACAGCATCAAGCTCCAGCTCTTGCAGGCAGGCAATAATCTGTTCCTCATTACGCCACACTTTGTCTTGTGCATAAAGGCCTTCCGGCATCACCCGTTGCTGCCCCATCCCCATCAGTGCCACTTCCAAAGCCAGAGATAGGTAGGATTCCCCACTCTCAGGGCAATTGTTGGCCACAGGCACATGCTGATACACTGGAGGCTTTGACTCACCAGCATCTGATGGCCAAGAAAGGAATTAAGAGGACAGGTGGATCAGACTGCAGATAGTAATTATAATTTCTTCTCACGCCTTCCAAGATACACAATCAGGTTGGCTCTATTGATGCTATTGGTCCAAACTATCCACTCACAGCACAACACAGTGGCTGTTTTGCTGCAGCTCATGTGCTCAGTTATGCTGGTGCAGCTGGGCTGAGCTACACAGCTTCATTAATTCCATCCCACACCTTCTGAAGTGCACTGCACAGGAATCATAAGAGCATTACACAAACCTTTGGACTACGAACAAATTCGACGAGCGAAACACTGCTTACTCTGCTAGTAGCTGGGATATTTTCTGGAACTGATTTTTGCATTTTTCACACAAAAAACTTCATTTGATATCAATTCCTGGGGAATATCCTGTGCTTAGCAGGAGAAGTCAACCATGCCAAGTGCAGATGCCAAAGAGCAAAACATCAAAGATGTCATATTATTATCAGCTATTGCTAAAGAGCTACATGACTATAAGGTTCTATTGGAAGGCTGCATCTTTGCTCTCACAGGAAAATTTCCATTGAAAATTGTGAGCTGGGATTTTCTTATTTATTCATATACATACAGCTTTTAGACAAAAAAACAGGCATTCAGTAAGAACAACAGGAATCTGTGGATGGCTCCAAACTGAACATAGGAAAAAGCTGGTTTGAATTCAAAGTTTGCAATCTGAAGTTCTCATTCTCATACCTGAAATATCAAGGCTGTTTTCATCCTCTATTCGACATGCTTCTGTCAAAGTGAGAAATAAGCAGCCAATCGGATTGAGGGGATGTCCTACCCAGCTTTCCAGATTTGTGATGGTGGTTGCTCCTCTTTGCAACAGTTCTAGATGAACAAAACAAGAAAAATCCCAGAGTAAGGTCACAGGGGGCATCCTATTTGGCTTCATCTTCCAAGCCACTATGCTCAAAACTATCCCTGAAAACTTGCGATAGATAATAGGGATTCCTTTCAATTTGTTGTATTTATTCTCTGTTCTTCCATTTTGACAAGGCTGTTCCAAGAAGGTCGTGCCTGGTTTTGGCTTCAGATTCTGAAGTACTGTACTGTAAATCCCATGCATTCTGTGTTTACAAAAAGACCAGTGGCCAACTCAGTCCAACAGCACCCACTTATGCAAGTATCTTTTATATGGGCAACACCAACTTCAAATGGACAGGTGTTCCTTAAATGATAGTTGCAAACATAATTGCCCTATGGCTAAAATTTGTTTGGAAAGATCAGGGTGGCAACCTAGGGATCTCTTATGTTACAAACAGCATAAAAATAATGTATCAAGAAATCCAAATTAACATTCATAAAATTGGATTGATACCAAAGTCACCCATACAAGCTAATTCATACCTTTCTTCTGATGCTTGTATATCTCCAGCTGTCTCTGTTGCTGCAGTCTAAGAGTATTAATTATAGCCACAGTTAGACGGAGAGCCTCCTTGGGGTAGCCATGGGATCGGAGTGCATCAACCCGGGCGCAAGCAGTTGGGACATGTTCTGTGGCATCAAGTAAGGATAGAAGGTAATTAAGCCTCAATTAGAGACAAATGAATTATACAGGCAGTCTAAGGCTAACCTTTATTTATATATTCTGTTCTGTTGCATTTCCCACCCTTAATGATGACTAACATGCAGAAATAGGCCTTTTGATGCTTGCTTGGTTTTCTCTTTGCCGTTTTCATAGGGCAGCATTAAATGTGTATAATATGCAGCTCATGTACTATATTTCAGTTCTTGTATCTGCCAAACCACTATTATACCAACCTTGTGTTTTTTAATAAAACCAAATAAAACCCATTGTGGTACAATGTTCATCCACAAAACAGATTTTTCAACTCCTTCCTTTCAAAAAGACAACCCAAATACACAGACCTAATATTTTCCCTGATTATAACATATAATATTAAATGAAAATATTAAAAGATTCCCCCTTTCAGAAAAATAAGGCAAATGAGGGAACAATTGTATCCTAGCATAGCTTTTTCTCCTAACATTCTAATATTATTGCAAAGGGAAATTGCCTTTGTATGTTTTGAACCTCCCCTGGTCCCATAGCCATACAACACTACACCTGGCATTTAAATTGAGCCCTGGTTACAATTCCATCCTTCAAATCTCCTCTTTACTCAAAGCTCTTTATGAAAACCTGATATAGTCTTCTATCTTTTATAACTGCTGCTCAACCTCTAGAATCACTCTGGTAGTGATTTTGTATCATGTGTACGTTCCATGCCATTCCTGATAGTGTTATTACCAGAGAACAACATGTCCTGTGCAGTGGTGGGATTCAAAATTTTTTACTACCGGTTCTGTGGGCGTGGCTTAGTGGGTGTGGCTATGCTGTTGGCCAATCAGAGTTGGTATTTGCCGATGTTGACCAATCAGAGGTGGTTCTCCAAACCAGGCAAAATAATTGCTACCAGTTCTCTGGAACCTGTCAGAACTGGCTGAATACCACCTCTGCTCCTGTGGCAACACAACTGCATGGCATAAAAATCCGTATGTTCTTGATGACTGCTTCCCCCCCGCTACCCCCAAGTCACAGCGACTAGGAGAGGAAGAGATGACACAGACTGGTTGGAAAGCCGCAAAGAACTTCTTCCTCTCTAAATGTCCCTGTCATGGGGGATGCATGCATGCAGAAAGTCATAGGAGTGGACTATCTGTGAAGAAAATATTTTTGTAAGGTATCTCAGGATCTTTAATGACAGATACATCCCTCTTCCTTGCTTTCCTCCAAATCCACAGCTGATTTGCTCCATGTTTTTAATGCTCCTGAAGAAAATGCTTGGGTCCCTTTCAAAACAGTTTCATTCTATGTGCAGTATGCACACTTTATTAAAATTATAGCATTCAGACGTTGCTGGCAAATCAAAAACAAATCCTCAATGCTCTCAACTTCCTCCAGGAGGAGCTCCAAGAAAAAGAAGCAAGAAGATTGGACATTGAATTTCAGTTCTGTCTTTGACAAATTCAAATGATCTATCCAAATAAGGTTTGGGGAGAAGAAGGAAGATGCAGAGATAGCTAAAAAGTTTTGTCACTTGACCAAGGCCCCATGCCCTGGCTGCTATATCCCTGAATTCTATATTGTGTGCTACATAGGCCTTACTTTCTTAATGAAGCTATAAAGAGGTAGATCTGTTATATTATCATATGAGATTAATTTAGGACGATAAACTTCATTGAGCTAGAATAGATGAAAAGCCCATTATAGTCTTACTGTACAATCATTATATAAGTTCATGTTTGGCTACAGATTTCAGTCTTAATGCCTCTCATTTAATTTCAACCAATTTGTTATTTTGTTATTACAGTAGTAAAATTTTTGATCTAGTTACCAGTGCACTATTGCATTTAATTACAACATCGGCAAACTCTTTCCATACTGAATTAGGAGTATTTCAATACACAGTATCCCAATACAGAGCTGGGAAAAAGGGGCTACCTTAGCTCCAAAGGCTAAGTATTGAGCACTGAATATTGCAAGTGACTAAGTGCCAGTCTTCCCAAATTCTGGAAAGTTACGTAAGTGAAGTAGGTCTCCTTAGAGAGGAACAGCACTCACAGATGCAAGCATATTATTCTGTCCTAGAGAGATCACAGCTTTTTCTTCAACAAATATTCTAAAAAAATAAAAATAAAATAAAAAATAAAATAAAACTGCACAACAACCAGAGCCAGGAAACTTACCCAGCCACAATGGTTGTCCTTGTGAGTTGAAAAGAAGGCCCTCTCCCTCCCTGGGGTAAGACGGAGAAATGTAGAAATCACTGCTGATTATTCGCTGGAGGTGACTGTCCTGCCAGTGGAGGTCACAGCCTTCAATGGCACGAGTGAATACTGTGCGACGTGGCCTTGATAAAGAGCCTATAAGGAAAAGAACAGGTAAGAACATAAAAACCCTGCTGGATCAGATCCTTGCCCCATCCAACACGGCATCAATTCTCACAGGGGACAATCAATTGCAGAAGGAAGCCAACTAGTCTTCCAGCAGATGGCCATTGAGAGCAGTCCCTCGTCCATCAAGGCTAATCAGATAGAACATCCAAGTACACAGTGGTCTTTCCAAACTATTCCTCCTGCCTGGGGCAATCCATTGGTCACAATGGACATGTTTACAACCAAACTGCTCGCATGCATTAAAACTGAACACCGGGCAAGGAAAGTACAACTCAATCCCTGATGGAAGGGCTAGGAAGAGTTCTAAGTAGTGTTACTGACCAAACACTAAATTCTTTTACATATTAGCACAGGAACTCTATGCACTGCTGTGCTGTGCTATTCACACAATTTTTAATCTGCTTTTTGGCATGAAAAGAAACAGACTTGGAGGATATCAAAATCTTTGTACAACATTCCAGGTCTATTGTCACCCTAAGAAATCTATTAGCAGCATTTGTTGCCATTTACAATATAAGGTCAGGGCAAGAACACTGTTGCCGTGCTATGTTGAAAATATCTCTCCCAATGTGAACGTTGGGAAGCAAAGACTTGGGAACTTTGCATACAAAGATTGTGAAATCTAGCCCCTGATGTATTATATATTAAGTAATACGAGTCAATTTTTAATGCATTCAGCTTGCACATTGTTCAAGGCTGGGCAGGAATTGTTTGAGACTGCAAAGTATTCAAATGATGTTTTTACTGAGTATTGTTAGCAAAATTGTTATAAATATTGGTATAAAACCCAGCTATATAAATTATAGCATTTCCAGCACAAAACAGCATGAGGAAAGATTTGAGGAGACAGATAAAGCTGACTTTTCTAAACTGGATAATTTTCAATTAATATTGCAGCAGCAACAACAACAACAAACAACCTGCAGTGGGGTCCATCCACTGCCTGGTACTGATAACTGAGCAAGAATACAGGGAGGGAATTAAAGAGAAAATCAGGAAGGGACAGAGGCCACTAAAATATCCCATAATGAGGGTGACAGCTAGGAACAATATTCAAAGAGCTCTGACAATCTGAATCAAAACCATTTTCCTTCAACTGGGGCGTTTTAATAAGAACTAGACAACCTGTGCCTCACTGGGTCATCATTACAAAAATAATCTATTACCTAAACAGAGACACAGAGTGACCCCTGGCCAGCAAAAAAACAGTGAGAGAGGGCAGTGATTTCCAACTTCCAGCCAACTTCCCACTGGCTTTCCTTGTAGAAAGCTGGCAAGGAATGTTGCAAATGATGATCACAGCATCGCAGCTGACTGTGGCACTATGGCAGCGCAGTGGCATTGAAGCAGGCACAATTTGGCCAAGTTTGTCCAATTTTGCCCACAAGAGTCACAGGTCCTGAATTCTGTAAATTAGTCAATTTGAGGTAGGTTGATTCAAAAATTGTTGCTCTGTGAGTCACCATTTCACCCAATTGAAGGTTACAAATGATCAAACAGACACAAGAGTTTTAGCAGTGTATAGATTAATATTATGCATAAGAAGGTAATATCAGGCAACATTCTTTTGTTCATTGATCTACCAGCTGAAATGCAAAACAGTCCCATGCCATGAACTGGATTTCTATTAACCCACAACTGGGCTATATTTGGAAACTAGAGAAAGATGTTACATAATAAATAGTGAAACTATCTCCACCACACTTACTTTGCCTGTGACTAGAGCTCTGAGTAAGTGCACTAGTGATGTTGGGAAGCTCATTGCTGTAGTTTCCATCCTCCAGTGGACAAACATCCATATCACCCCACTTCCGGAGCTGTCGCAGCCAGCATGCCTTTTCTTCTAGAGTGCAGTGTGGATTTAATACAACACACACCCATAGGGCCCCTGTAAGAGCAAGCCAAGTGCTGAAATGTATTTTTCTAGTTGAGCAGGCATCACGAGTCCCCCCCGTAGGTTCCTTGCTTTGAAGAGTGTGGAAATGTTTACATCTTGTTTCAGGGAACTGCACTGAGCCCAGAGGGAGAATTTATAAAAGAAACTAGCTAACTAACTCAAGAAAACATCTTCCATAAATCAGCTTAATTGTATCCCTCAGAGCTCAAAATGGAGAGGCAATGTGCATCCGAGATTATTTCTGTCTGCCAGGATATATCAACTGTTTGAACTGTACTTCAAAGATGCTTAAATGTATGACAGCAAGTCCCAAAGTTGGAAACCCCGCGATAGCCTGATTTCTACATTACACATTTAGTCCATTTTAGAAAAGCAATAGGCATCTGCCCCATAATCAGCAGCAACAGTATAATTATTGCTCCCAGTACTGTAGTTCAGATCTGCAGGTCAGTTAATGTACATCTAAGAATGTATATTAAGTATTCTTTGGCAAAAGAATCTGAAATTAAGCAAAGACTAAAGGAACAGTTGCCTTGCAATTGAGTTTCACTTCTGATGACTTTGTGGCCAGGAATGCATATAGTTTTCTTGGCAACCATATGGAAAAATGTTTTATTCCACAACTATTTTTTTCAGTTTCCAATCTAGTATTCACCCCTTGCATTTTCTAATGGTCTCCCATCCCAACCAGGCTCAACACTTAAGTTTTTCAGGACAGCTGAGGTCAATTAGATGCTGATGTGGGATACAGATATAAAACCATAAAAACCACACTTAACTCTGGATGGTTGTTTAGACTTTTAAAAGAGATTATGAGTTTTATGTATATCACATGATTTGTGGCTATCTCTATTTTTATATGCTGTATTTAATTACATACTTCATACTTTGCAACTATCTCTAAAAATACTTTTCTTCTGCCTGTGAGCAATCATCTCACATTTTATTCATTACTCCATTTGATTAAAATATTTTTTCCAGAAATCCTAAGACACATAAAGATACAGTAAATGCAGATATATGCTTAAGTATTCTAACAACAGAGTGTGCAGATTTCTGTGTAACTGGAAAACTTGTACAAGGCGCTCTAAGAAAAAGTTTTCTATACCCGGCAAATTAAACTCTCAGGATGCGCACTTTAAGCAGGTTTCACACCTCTTAGAACTGGAATTGGCTGGGGCTCCTCCTAAGCCTGAACCAATTTCATTCAAAGCCAGGGTTTATAGGCCTTTATGTTTTGCGATTCACTGAGATGAATGTTCACCAATTACCTGCTTATATTGGTTTAACAGGAGTCTATAAATTTGTTGTACCTGGTATCTGTGACAGAATTGTGCAAAGGTTATCTTTAGAATGGGGCTTTAAATCAAAACAAACAAATAAGTTAGACTTAACAGTCAGCCTTTTTATTATTTAATCTTTATATACCTATATCTTTCTATATCTTTCCCTGTCCAGGTTTTTCATATACTTCCAAGGACATTTTCATATGAGATGCTGCATTTGACACCATCGCTTAGAAATCTATGATCCCGTATCCCCAGTTGTATTTGACAGCCAAGCAGATTTGTTTCTGGTGCAGCTATGCCAGGGGTGTCAAACTTGATTTCATTGAGGGCCTTATCAGGGTTGTGTTTGACTCAGAGGGCTGGGGTCAGGGT